>JANHGB010047311.1:11157-49054 GCA_026283785.1 Coracopsis vasa
CAGGGATGGGGCAGCCACAGCTTCTCTGGGCACCCTGTGCCAGCGCCTCAGCACCCTCACAGGGAAGAGCTTCTTCCCAACACCTAATCTTCACTGAGGCTCCCTGCAGTACACACTGCTCAGGAAGATGGAACTTGAGATGGAATTCCAAAAAAACAGGGTTTTGACTTTCTTTTTGCCTCTTCAGTTGCTGCAGCCAGTGAGTATGCCTCCAAGGGCTTGGATAAACTAGGGGAAAAGATCCCGCTCCTTCAAAAGCCAGTGGAACAGGTAAGAATCAAAGGCTGTGCTGTCCCTATCTGCCAGAGGGGTCTGGCTCTTGCAGGGTTTCTAACCTTGGAAGCAAACTAGCCCTAGGTGCATAGGACAGGCTCCTACAGGAGTGAATACTTGGCAGACACTGTGCTGCTACCTTGGTGCAATTCATGATTGTAGTGTACTACATGACTCAATCCCTTATCTGACATGTGTCTTCTTCTGCAGGTTATCTCTGACACAAAAGAGCTGGTATCATCCAGAGTGGCTGATGCAAAGGATGCTGTGAGCAGTAAAGTGATGGAGGTGATAGATGTGACTAAGGAGGCTCTTCAGAGTGGCATGGAGGCTGCCAGGTCTGCAGTGACCAGCAGTGTGGGGATGGTCATGGACTCTGGAGTGGGCCAGACATCTGTAAGTGGAGCAGACGCTGTGCTGGGGGAGACAGAAGACAGCTCTCTCCCTATTGGAAATGAGGAACTAGGTAAGGAAACCATATATGTGAGTCTTTGTAGTAGGAACCATCAAACTGGGCATGGCCAGCCCCATTCCTCAACTGGCTACTCTGGAATGGGGCTAATGGGAAGCACCATGTTGGAGGCTACCTGGCTCCTAGTCCAGGACCTCCTGATGCTTATTTTCTCTGTGTGGTAAACATCTCTGCTCAGCCACTTGCTGATCCTTCATCTGTCTTTCAGCCAAACTGGCTGCATCCGAGCAGGGTGCAGACGTAATGCCTGTGGAGCAGCAGCAGGAGAAGAGGAGGTACTTTGTGCGGTTGGGGTCTCTCCCTGATGAACTTCGCCTGTTTGCCTACCTGCACTCAACAGACAAAATGAAGCAGGTCTGGCAGGGCATGCAGGAGGCCCTGGCACAGCTTCACTCCATCATTGACCTGGTAGGTTGAGCCCAGCTTCCTGGAAGGAATTGTTGGTTTGGTGTCAACTTCAATGCTATGATAAAGAGCTGTGCTGCTCACAGGCCTCTGATCTTGAGGCCTCAAGATCTGTCTTGATGCTCTGATCTTCCCTTGCCACAGATTGAAGTGTTTAAGCAAGGATTTAACCAAAAGCTTCAGGAGGCGCAGGAGAAACTACACCAGATATGGCTGGACTGGAACAGGAAGTCTTGCAAAGAAAGTGGAGACAGCAGCTCTGCAGATCCAGAGGTATGTCCCTGGGCAGGGGAGCAAAGGGCTCTGGGCATCCCCTTGTTAGAGTAACTCATCCTCTGATCTTAACATCTGCCTTCTCCCAGGAGATGGAGTCTCTGGCCCTGCTATTGGCATGCAGTATCACACAGCAGCTGCAGATCACCTGCTGTAAAGTAGTGTCTGCAATCCAAGGTCTCCCCTCAAGCCTTCAGGATAAGGTGAAACAATCTCTTGGTACCATAGAGGAGCTTCATGCTTCTTTCTCAGCAGCAAAGTCCTTCCAGGACTTGTCCAGCAGTGCCCTGACACAGAGCCAGAAGAAGCTGGCTGTGATCCATGAGTACATGGAGGAGCTGCTGGACTACCTGAAGAACAACACACCTCTATCCTGGCTGGTGGGACCCTTCTCCCCCAGGGAGGAGAGGGAAACATCACAGGAGGATGAACCCTTCCAGGAGGAGGGAGCAGAGACAGCAGGAGCAGGGCATCATGAAGCTTCTACCACTCATGTAAAGGATAAGGCTGTGAGCACAGAAGTGGAATCTGCTCCCATGTCACATCATGAACGATTATTGGGTACTAGTGAATAAATCCTTAAGACCTTCTAAGAAAGGTGGTGGAAGCAGCAGGGCTGCTTTAAGTGCTTGTAGTTGCCTTCAGGAGTGCTGCGAACACTGAAGCTCTGCAGTGCTCCCACCTCCCTAGCAAGCTATGGTATGTCCTTCACCAGTGTATCGAGGTACTGCTTATGTCCAATACAATAATTGCTGTTGGTTGTAAACCCTTAGCTAGTACAGTGTAAGGAATTGTCTTCCTAAAGCTGCTTGTCCTAGGTCATAACTACTGAAAATAAAACTACTGCATGCAAAAATCCTTCCTGTCTCCAGTTCCTCCTGGAGAAACTCTCCAAGGGTGAATATGGCTCAACAGAGGTGAACTGTACTTGTCCAAGCCGACAGTGCAGTCAGGAATGCAGTAACTGGTGAGAAATTGGTGGTACAGTAAGGATTACAGCTGGTAAGCCCTGCCACTGCCCTAAGAAGTATGAAGTTATAATTCCTTCTCATTCCCAAGCCATAAGTGTCCTGATGGCACTTTCCCAGGTTTGGAGAAGCTGTGAGAAGCTGTCAGGATCCTGTCATACCTTTGTTATTAGTCCTGTTGAGTCTAATTCTCCTTCTGTAGCTGTCTGTTGCTACCTGGTGAAGACATCAGTCTGTGGTAGGGTAGTGGTGGGCTGCAGGAGTGTTAAAGGCTGATGGACAAAATGCCTTTTGAACTTCCAAATGAAAAAGGTCTTCTCCTTGCTTCTCAATCTCTTTTCTTCAAGGAAAGAAGTGGAATCTGCTCCCAGGTAAGTACTGCTTCTGAACTTATATTTTTTAAAAAATGGTTAAATTTGTTTCATGGAGGTCAGAAACAGGGATTGGGGAGAGCAAATACAGGCTTGAAGAGGTGGAACTTCCTCTTCTCAAATAGAAGTGGCTACTGCTCTAACAGTGCTCCTCATCCCGCATTACCATGTGATGGCTTTATGCTATCCTGTGCAGCATAAAGTGGTCCTTAGGTTTTGGCATCAGTTATTCCATTGATGCAACACAACTTCTGATGTGGTGAAGATCTGGAGCCAACTTCATTGAGCTCAGGATGCCTGGGAGGCTAGTGGACAGCTGTCCTGTGTGTGCTCCTCTTGTAGCAATTAGTTTGTGTTGAAGTCAAAATAAGGCAATCTAAGTTGTCAGAGCAAACCGTAGTTGAGATCTGAGAGATGAATTGCAGTGGTCAGCTCTCCACTGCATGCTCTGATCACTGCTGAGCAATTCCTCTCTGGAAAAAGAGTTCAAAGAGGAAGATCCAGGCTGCATAATGCAACCATAGGTGAACTAACTGCAAGCAGTGTTGGAGCTAGTCCTGCTGCTTGGTGGGAAATATGGTCTATATTAGCTTCTCAATAGCAAAGCTGCACCTTGCTGCTTTGGAATGCCTGAATCCTGATTTTAAATTCTCCTGGTTCAAAGTGCTTTTTAAGAAGCAGCTGAACATTCCTGCATTTGATATCAATTTGTCAGTGCAACACATCTGATCTATATTAATACAGTGCTTTGCCTAGCAAATCGGGCTGCTTCTGCTTATGGATCAATGGGGCATGTTCTTGCTTGTCCTGTGAACACTGCTGGCTGCTCTTACCTTGGGAGCTGGTGAGCAGCTGACAACTCAAATGCTGCATGTGGCTGGGGTCTCCCTGGTTCCCTTGTGCTGGATTAGGGAAGCCCAGCACCTGTATGGCTCTTGTGGGTGTTCTGTTGCCACAGTCCCCATGGTTAAGATGATCTCCTCATGGCAGCTTCTAAAGCTCTGCTTGAAAAGAGAAGGCTTTGAGTGGAAGCCTCTGCATGTGTTTTACCTCTTCTTTAACCTGAAAAGACCTGGGGAATCATGGAGATGTTACACCAAGTAAGAAAGGCAAAACTCTCACCAAGACCAGCCATGGTTAGGAATAGTTTGACTTTCTCATTTCCTGTTCTTCTTATGGTCTCATCCATGCTGCAGAGACAGGAGGAGGATAAAGTGAGAAAAGAAACTGGGAATGCCAAACGGACTGGCTTTCTGCAGTGTTTGAGATGGAAACTCATCTGAGCTCTGGGAAAGTATCCAGATTATTCTGTTCAATCCAAGCTTCTCTATCCACATTTTTAGTAAATTTGGATTGAACTAAAATGCATTGGTAATGTGACAACCCTAGACAAACACCTCTGTGGGGAAGACATGCTTTGAGGGGTCCCTTTTGGCTCTCAGTAGCCCTGAGGATTGATGTAGTGCTCCTTGATGCTGATAATTATAGCCCAAGTGATTATATCTTACCCTCCCCTACTGCTGTTCCTCCCTGCTTCTGCTGTGGTCACATGTGATAATACAGTTATAGGTCGATTTGAATTTCAAATGCAATCACAGGGGCACTTGCTCCTTGTTTCCCTTTTGGTAGATGCCACCATCTCCATCTGCCAGTTTGTTTCACATTTTAATTATTTAATTCTCATGTTCATGTATTTCTGTCTCTTTTCATTCAGTTCCTGCTGTTCTTTGTTCAAATGCTTGACTTCTAGGTCATGGAATGTGCTGGTGCTGGGTGAAGGTTACCTTGGGCATCACTCCAAAAGGCTGTCATGTTTCATGAGCTGAGTTAGGAAGCATTAACCAGCATGTTACTGTGACCTCTAACTGGCAAAGGTAACTGCTTAAGGAGGGTTTCCCAAGCAGCTTTGTCATGAAAGCAATAGGCTGGGAAACTGAAGTTCTCAGCAAGTGCTGAAAGGCAAAAGCTCTCTAGCTGCTTGCAAGGAACTTAATTTCCCCTTTTCACTTCTGTGTTTCTTGACATGCTTGGATATTGTCATCTCTTCTGCAAGAGCTGTACTACTGCCTGCTGTAGAATAACACCATGCTTTAAGGTTTTTGACTTCCCTGAAGGGCTGCTTGGGTAGTTGGGCTCTGCTCAGGCAAGAGCTGGCTGGTTTCAGCTTTTGTGTTGCCTGAAGTCCCTGTGGATGGGGAACTTCAAGTCCTTTTAAAGCTGACTGGAATTGGTTTGGAGTGGGAATAGGATGAAGTTGCTGCCCTTGGTGCTGAAGAATGAAGATGCTGCAACTGATTGGTGTGAGAGCAATATTCCTGCTGCTGTTTCCTGATGTGGGCAGGCATGAATTCTGTTTTGGTGGTTAGCCCTTGGCCCTTTGCCTTCCTATTGTAACCTTCCCCTTCCCTTCCCTACTGCACCTCCTTTCCTTACATTAGAGAAGGGAGCTGAGTGTTTCAGAGCATGGGAGAGAAACCTTGAGGGACTTCACTGTGCTCTGAGATGGATTGTGCTGACCTGAAATGGTCAGGTGAGACCAGTGTGGGTTTAGGAGCCCCTAAGCATACAAATCTCTTTGCTGCAGAAGGACACGGGTGCTCTCAGCAGCAGCATTCTGCAGTGACCTGACTCAATGGGAGTGCACCGCTGCCCTTCCAGCTGAAATCTTTGCTGGTGTCAGCATTCAGCTCTTCCTCCTTTCAGAGGCTCCTGCCAGGGGCCTCTTCTGGCAGGTCCTGGCAAGACTTGGATGTGGACAGCTTTCCTTCCCTCTGCTCCCCGATGGCGGGGGAGCGAAGGGGGTCAATAAATCTGCTTCAAATTGCCTTACAAACCAAGCGTGAACTTGTGACAATTCCAAAATGCTCTTTGCACGGCTCGTTAAAACCCCTGATGCCTCCAGGAGTGACAGGCGCCTGACCTGATCGATAGCTCCGCTGCCCTTTACTGCTGCAAACAAGGCAAGGTGCCTTGTGTGAATGCAGAGCACTGCCAGGGAATAATTACCCTTGTTGTGGTGCTTTCGGGACACCGGTGTCTGCCCCCCTGGTGATGAAAACTCGTTTGCAGAAGCAGTTAGTTTGCAGTATTGACTTCCTGGTTTCCCTCCGATTCCCATATTTATTTAGCTTCAGCGATGGCTTCAGCTTCTATAGCAGTGCATTTGGAGGATAATTAACAAGCTGGATGCTGACATGGTTGGGTTTTATGCCATCCTTGGTACTGATACTTTTTGTCTATGTTAAGCTTGTTTCATAAAGTTTGACAGGAGCTTAGTGCAGGAGGCAGATTCCTGCCTATTTCTCTTATGTACCCCCCCATGTCCTGGAAGGCATGGTCTCATAGGAGTTATTAAAGGCAATTATCTGGAAAGCCAAGTGAAGGCAGGAAACAGTGAGGAAGGGAAGGATGTGGAGGAGTTTGAGGAGAGGTGGAAGGGGAAGGAGTGAGAAAGCTGGAGAAGACACCAGGAGGGCTGGGGACAAGTAGAGTACAGGTGAAAAACAATGGATTGGGATTAAAGATGAGGATTCAGTGAATATGAGGGAGGAGGGACAAAGTGTGAGTCTGGAAGATTGGAGCAGGGGAGAGCTGTACAAAAAGGGGTTCACTTAGGGCAGGACTTGGACAAGGTGGAGAAGGCAGGAGGACAGGAGACAAACCAGATGGCAGGGAGCTAGAGCCTCCTTTTATTAAAGGCACTGTGTGCTTGTACCTTATCTAGTTGTCTCACTGGGTGTCTCAGTGCAAAGCAAAGTAATGTGTCTGCCCTTTGGTAAGCAAACATTGGAAAGGAAATACTCCTTTGCAAGAGGGACACTAGAAGATGCATGCTGCAGGTAACCACTCCTGCATGGATCATCCTCCAAGGTGGTATCATCACATACACTGGTTTTGTTGGAGCTGTTAATCCTTAGAATGAAAGACATCCTGAGCCCTCTCATTTGAGGAAATGCCAACTGCCTGCATCTTGCAGTGGTCCTGGCAGAGAAATCAAATAGTTTGGTTTTGATGTGTGTGTTGTCCTCACGCTGTGAATGGCTGGTTTTGGGGGCACATCTGGCTGCTATGCTCACAGCACCTCTCTCCTGGGGAAGGATGTGCTGCCTCCCCTCCCTGCCCCACCTCCCGTGGGATGGATGTTGCAGCTGTGAGCCGAAGGCCACTTTAAATGTCATCTTCATTGAGTGGCCTTGATGGGGTAATTATAGCTGAAATGCAGGGTTTACAAAACAAATTACACACCAAATGCAGTGTTTACCTTGTAAGAAATTACTGGAGACACCTGCCATGTTGTGAAGCAGAGAAAAGCAATTTTAGGGCTTTGATTTTTTTGTGCTTGTACCTGTTGTGTTGTCTTGCTCTGTACCCTCCTGAACACTGTAATGCTGTGGCTGGTGTGGCTCTGTCTGCTACCCCTCATCTTCCTAGTGAGGTTGAACAATGACACCAAGGAGGGCAAATGAGCCTCAGTAAAGCCTTTATGCTTTGCTGAGGGTTCAGCCATGGGAGGAGTGGTTCTAAAGCAGGGAAGGATCAGATCTTGGCACTTGTTGGCTGTCCTGCAGGGATGGCTCAGTGAGGTGGTGGAGCAGAGGACCTCTTGGGCTTTGCTTGTGACAAAGTAGTTTAAGTTGTACAATCTGATGAGCACAGGTACCACAGGTGTCAACAGAGCAGTTCCTGATGAGCAGGTTTGTGTGCAACAGATGAATTGGAAGCTCATTTGCTTCCATGTGGAAATGGAAGGACAAGGAAATGTTCAGGAGCTGAAGGGCTCATGTTCCCTATGAGGATGTCTTCATGTATGCGTCTTCCTTACACTTACCTGGTGAGGTTGTGCCCCCTCCAGGGACTGCACTGGCTGATAGACAGAGAACCCCTCACTTTCTGCACAGCAGATCTGCATCAGCACAAAAGCCACATTGGAGCAGATGTGAGGCGTCTCATGCTTACTGAGTACTGCTCAGGGCCCTGGCTGTGGAAGCTGGGCTGAAGCAGAATGGGACCTTATTTTGTGTCATTTGTAATTACAGCTTGGAAACAAGAACAAGTAAAATGCAGTCTCTCAATGCAACCTCTGACCTCTGTGTTTCCAGTTTTACTTTCTTCAAGCTCCCATGAGGCTAAACAAGTCTTCATATTGTGAAAACCAGGAATTCAAGAACTTATTATGACAGTAAATCAGAACTGGAGAATCTTGACCACAGGTAAGACAATGTGGTACACTTTTACAGCTCAGGCTTTAAAGTTGTAGAATGAAATACACCTGTACTTTAGGTACAATACACTTCTCACAAGATATTTCTTGGTGTTAGATGTCCTAACTGCTGTTAGCTGTCCCCCACATAGCTCAACTTTTTGATGGCTATGGGCAGGCACTGCAGCATCCCACCCTGGAGGGATTCAGCCTTTTCCATAATTCCTCTGGTTATCCCTCATCATGTAGCTGGATGTCTCTGAGCTCCTTTCCTTGGGAAACTCTTCCAATGACATCCAGAGGTGCTGGCAATGCACCTTGACAAAGCTTGCAGCAAACCTGTGCTTCCCTTTGCTCTTCCTCATTCCATTGCACACTTTGATTTGGGAAGTTGCTCTGTTGGAAGCAGGAAGGAAATTCTCAGGCTGCTTCTCTCCTTAAATCAGTTCAGGTACCAACAGCAGCCTCATCTGTGAGGAGAAAGATTCAAGGGGAGCCTCTGGGGCTGTGAACATCTTCCTGTAAGGATGCACCAAAGTGTTCAGCCACCTGAATGGGATCCCTCAGGCCACACTGTGATGAGGATAAGTGATGTCACAGAATCCTGCTTTTAATTAGGGGAGAGCTGGTAAAAGGTCAGTCTGGATACAGCCATCATTTGTCATTCCTGTTCCCAGAGCTGCTGGGGCTGGATGAGGTTTCAGTGTTTCCCAGGACAGAGGTTTGAGGTCAAGTCTTCAAGTTGTTTCTGTCTCAGAAGCAACTGCATGGATGGCCTCAATCTGGAGCTGTGTATCTGGGCATCTCCATGTGCTGCCTGGCTCACTCCCAGCTGTGTGCCTCTGCTCCTCCATGCAAGATGCCTTTCAACATGAGAGATGGACAAAGTGTCTAAACCCTGACAGAAAGGGACCTGCCATAAAGTACTGAATAATCATGATACTATTTTCTTAGGTCCAGCCCGTCTCTTACCACTTCCAAGCATCATTTCTTTAATTGTCTGAAGCAAAGTCAATGATTTATTCTTCTTTCTCCCAGCTGCAGCTACCAAACTTTCTGTCCTTGCCCCCCTGTTGAAGAGCAGTGTGCCAGCAGTGCCGACTGCAACCCCAGCTCTGCCTTGCACCGTGTGACAAATGGATGAGCTCGGAGGAAGATGATTTCTTAAATGAGAATGGATTTTTCAAATTGAGGAATCTTTGCCCTGAGTCCATCAGTCATTGCCAGGGAGGGGCTGGGGAAGCAGCGGCTTAAACAACAGGGAGATGATGCCTTGTGAGTGCTCCTTTGTGCTTCCAGTGCTGGCTTCAGGAGGGTGAATAAACCATCCTTGCTGCTCCTGGAGTGAGCACAGCCCCAGCAGCAGCCAGTGCCCATCTCTGCATTCCTTGTGAGCTTGGTAGAGAGCAGTTGTGAAGCAGTGAGAGCCAAGCATGGTCTGACACTGAGCAGCTCCCAGGTCATGCAAGGGTGTTGGTACATAAAGGCTTGCAGCAGCACATGGGTGGTTCAGTGGCTTTCCCCACTCAAGCAGCTTCTGAGGTTCTTTTCCTATTCTCACTGACCTTGCTATGCAGCTCCACTCCAGTGCAGTCTAAAAGAGCCTGTGCATGGGGGAAGTACCTGACTTGCAGGGGTTGCTTCTGTTTTAAGATAGGAAGAAAATCATTCTCACCCACCCCCTGACATGAAGATAAAGGCTCAGTGATGCCCGTGAAGTCCCTTGGAAGGCTTCAGAGACATACTAAATACAGCAGCCTTGTAGGATCTAGCATAATGGGGAGTGTCACAGCTGCACTAGGACATGGAGCTGCTCCTGGGGTTCATGAGGCTGCTGGATGGTTTCTCTCTAGGAGCAGGGACCATGGACTGGAGGTCATTGTGGCAATGGTAGCTCCTGAAGAAGCATCTATCAAGGCTGGGAAGGGTCATCCGCTACCCTCACAGGATTTCCCAAGTTGACTTTACAGCACTGACACAGCTTGTGACCCCCTTCTTCCCTGCAACCCAGCAAATACAGGAGGTGCAGAGGAGCATGAATCCTTTTGGAATAAAGTGAGGATCCTTACTGCTTCTCCTGAGGTCTTTCTGGTGATCTGAACAGCTCTTTCAATCAGCCTGTAACTCTTTGGGAGATTCGTGTACTTACACGAGTAGCTTTTAGTGTTTCTCTGAAAAGCCACAGTAGTAATTTAATAAATAGAGAATAACCAGGAGCTGAAGCGTTCTGGAGCCTGGCAGCTGTAATTTGCTGTGGGTAATCACTATTCTGCTGCTCCTCTCTGCTAGGTCTGAGAGCGCTGAGTTTAAAGTAGGAATCAATTAAACAGCAAATAGGTTTCTTTGTCAAAATCAATTAAATCCTCCTCCCAGCCAGCGCAATGGTCTCCCTGGAATTTCATATTCTGCTTGGCTGCCATTTCTTCAGCAGCTTTGGCAGGATAATGTTGATGTTTTATAGCTTGATTTAAATCACATGGATCAATGCATATGCATACCTTATTTGGATTTTCAATTACAACCATATATTTAGCCTAAATGAATTATCTCGGTTATAGTTGCAGCTACACAGAGTATTTTTCATAATGCCCAATTCAATTTTTACTTTCTCTGTAAGCATAAATGACTTCTTTGGAGAGCAGGATCGTTATGGTTGTTTTGCCCTTCTTGCTGGAATATTAGTCTTCCAAATGGGCTGGACCAGAAGTTTTCAAACATCTTCAACCTGTGGATTCTTCTTTTGCTTTGGATTGAGATGCAGGCACTTTGGAAGCCGCCAGGGCTATGGACTGTGGTAGGGTGTGGATGAAAGTAATTTCTTGAGTCACTTCTTGGGGCCTCCTTTGAACTGGCTCACAGCACCTCCTGTGCTGTCACCTCACCACAGGTTGAAGCCCCTGACCCGTGCCTCTGCTATTTCAGACCTATTGCACTTGGATTTAAGAAAAATCCCTTTCCCTGACTACAGTGCCTCTGAATAACTTGAGTCTGTTTGCATCTCTAAACCTCCAGATACCTCTGAGAACCTGGCCCTTAGCATGCCAGTGTTTCTGTGCCACTACTGAAAGCAGGTCTTTGGCTCCTAAATCTCCAATGTGTCTTTGTTTTCCATATAGATCTCTCCAGATAATACATCCCCAGTCCCTTCCTGGGTGAGTGGAAGAGTTCTGATGGCTTGTCTTGTCTTTAGATCTGTACGTGTGAATCTAACACCTATTTTCTTGGGTGTGTGGTAGTAAAGGGCTTTCTTGGACAGTCTCTGAGATGCTCCAGCTCAGCTGTTCTTGCTCCTGAGTAGCAGATTCCTCTACTTCCAAAGGTGTGTTCCCTTGTGAATTGCAAATACAGCTGAATTGTTATTACCTGTGTGAAACACTTCTGAGAGGTACCTTTTCTTTCCAGGCTGCTTTTGAGATGTTTCACCATCAGATTGTGAGTACAAACTCCATCAACCACTTGTTGCTTATTTAACTCTTACAAATAAAGGATTACTGTAGGTAAATGGCATCTTCGCAGTTGCCATCCAGGGGATCTCTGAGTGCAGACCAGACCTTGGGAAATTATTAGATACTAAGACGGCCAGAATAATGCAAGAGTTATCTTGGATTTCCTTTTATTCCAGGCTTCCATTTTGGACAAATTGTGTCTGAAAAAGAGGTAATAGCTAAAATGAAGTGAATGATTGGTCTATTTTTCCACGTGACACCCAACCCAAAACTTCTCTCCAAAACTGTTGAGCTCTGGAGAGCTGAAACAACATTTTACTCCTCATCTCCCCCAAACTCCAAATCTTCAGCACTTCCTGTGGCTTGATGCACAGTTTTCCATTTAATACAAAACTTTCCATGCTGAAAATGAAGGCCTGGGGTTACAAACCACTCACGAAGCTGATGTCATCTGGGTTTTCTTGCTGCTGGAGGGGATTTATGGGATCAGTCATCTGCCTGGGAAAGTGCTCTGACCATTGGCAGCCCAAGGAGCCAGCCTGGATGGTAAACCTCACTTTTTCAGCACTGTGAAGCTGTGTATAAACAATTAACTGTTCCCTGAAGCAAACCGAGCTCCCAAGTGACTGCTCTCACCTCCAGGCTAAAGAGCCTTTCTCAGGCTTTTACTCTTGGCTTTAATAACAATCTAACAAATCCTTGAGGCTGAGAGAAGTGCCAGTGGCAAGGAGCGAAGAGCCCTTTTCCTGAAGGAGACAGGGCTCAGCCAAGGGTCAAAGTCATACTCAATCTTTTCCATGTCCAAAGCAGAGACAAGGACCACGTCTTGCTTGTAACAGGGCTCTTCCAATCACCCCTTCCAAGGAGGTTTGAACCCACATACTCTCATTGGGGATATTGTGCTGCTAAGTAGATTTCAGGACGTGATGGTTCACCAGCATTGCAGTCTTTGCTCCAGTGAAATTTAATCCCTTAAGCAAGGGGAACAGGATAAGGAAGAAAGATGCAAAGTGCTCACTTCTACTCTGTGCTTTGGAGCAGTTTGTTGTGAGATCCAGAGCAGGACCCAAACAGGAGGTGCAGAATGTGACCAGGATCCCGCGAGGACAGGAGGGATGTGAGCTATGCTCTCCTGGGTCTGAGCTGAGCATTTGCAGCCTCTGAGACTGTGGGCAAAGAGATGGTGAGTAATCCTTATTTGTGAGTTGTCTTGCTTTGGTTCCTCTATATTCCCCTCTATTTTTTCCTCCAGCAGATTTGCTGCTGCTTGGGGAACAAGGAAAATCACCTTTTGGGGACCAATTTATGATTGACTGGGGGAAATACACAGACTTTTCATCATCATATGAGTTACTCTTTTATAGCTACTGTGAGATCAAGGCATCAGTTTCAACCCCCGAATTCCCACGTGCCAGTGATTGAGAGGGGTGTTCAGACTCCTGCCTGCATTATCATACGACATTCCCTTTATCACTTGCATGCTGCTAAGATCCATTTTGAGAGCTTGGAGAAGCCCCTGCCATCTGTTAATTTAATAATTGCCTAATGTTGTAATACACACATGCTTTAATTGAGCCATTTCCCAGTTCCCATCGCAGAATCTATTAAATCTGTCAATATTTCTTTATAATGCCTATATTTTTCTAAGGTCCTTTACAAAACAGTGGCACGATTACAACCCCTTCAGTTAAGCCTGGCCCTTTCTCAGGCTGGTTTCTGAGGTGCTGCACAGGAAGTGCTATAGAATTCCCATACATCTAAATCAGTTCTGTGAGTTTTAAAACATTGAAGCAGTAAATCCTCATCCTTACAAAGTGGCAGCCTTGATGGTGCAATTGTCTAGTCTATTAATTATTATCTAGCTCCTTAAAATGTGAAAACTATTCTTCAAGTGGTACAAACAGATGCAAATATAACTGAAGAAGGAGCAGGTTTATTTTATGTCCACTGCAACTTTAAAACCAAATACAAAAGCCAAATGTTGGGGGTGCTAGATGAAAAATGGATTTATTTCAAACAATGCTGTCTGTGCTGATGCTGCTTTTCCTGGTGTGCATGCCAATACAAAGCTTATCTTAGAGGGAAAACTAAATGGAAATGAAAATCCTTGTTCTTTATAATCATGCAGAATGTACCCATTGCATGAGGAATACATGCCTCAGTTTTACTTTGAACCTCAGCTTTATTTAGGTTTTAATGAAATCTCTCCTAGCTATAGGTGGCAATGACCAGTAATAACACTGATGCGCTCACTAAAGCCTCTTGCAGTGCATCATTCCTGTTTCCTTGTGATGGTTCTGCATTTGGATAGCTCTGGCACTTTGCAAATCAAGTCCTGAAGAATGCTCCATAAGAACATTCTTATCCATAAGAATGTTTCCTATAAATGCATCAGGAGCCATTAATGAACAGCTAAGAGCAAGCCAGGATTTTAGCCATCTGTACCACTGAACTGTGGTCTGTACTTGGCTGTCATCCTTTGGCTTACTTCCTCTGTGGCTCTCGGGCTGGGATCTACATCCTCCTGAAACCATTCATGGCTCACTATCATCACTGTTATTACCATTATCACAGACTGGTTTGGGGTGGAAGGGACCTTAAAGCTCATCCAGTTCCAATCCCCTGTCATGGGCAGGGGCACCTTCCACTAGAGCAGGTTGCACCAAGTCCTGTCCAACCTGGCTTGGGTCATCACCACTTGCCTTTTACTGCTAAAAAACCAAAGTGTCCATAGCTCTCAATCAAATGCTGGGAATTCCATGGTATATGGGGGAGGAGGCCTTCAGCTTCATATTGTGAAAAGCCTAAATCTTCACTCTTAGGTTCCTTTAAAGTCCATGGAGCAAAGTAGGGCTCCCCCATTGGCAGTGGGACATCTCTCCCATTTTAGGCATGCAAATAGGATTGATCCTCTCCTCTGGCATCCCAACTGCTTTACCAAAGGGCTTCAGGCAAGGTGACCGGCTGAATTCACATCTGAAGAAGAGTCAGTCAGGGCAGTTGACTCTCATCCCAAGATCCCTGGTCTAAATGGACTTTTCCCACATCATTTGGTACCTTCTTACCCCTGCCAATCATTAGGGTTTCTTTCCTGCCACTGCCCTGCAGAAGGAGCATGCATTTTTGCTCATTTTGTAGGAGCAGTTTGAAGACTTATGAAGGATTGTGTTGGAAGGCTGTGGTGAAAGGGAGAATCGAATGCAGATTTCCCCAGCAAGAGGCAAGTGGGCACTGGGCCATGCTTCCTCTTCAGAGATGCGAGTTCAGGGGTTTTAAAGTACTTTGAAATCCCTGGGGATGAAAACTAATGTAAAACGTGACAGCTATTATTATGAACTCTCTCAGCAAACTTGAACTTGCCCAAATGTCTATTCATAAGCTTATAAGAAATCAATTCCGAATAATTGCATTATGCCTTTTGTATTAGTGGATTTTCTACAGTAATCGACTTTATAGAAAAAGACATCTATCAGCTTAGCAAGGAGTTTACACCCAGCCCACTACTAGGAAAATTACAGGACTTGATATGAAAGCATCTCAAACAGAATGATTCTAAATGAAAAGCAGCCCTAACAATACTGCAATTACAAGCAACCCCTCAGGCTAATCCAGCTAGCAAAATGTTTAATGCTGAATGAGTTTTCACCTAGGATTCAGATGCATCGTGGAGGAGACTGAGAAGAATGTGATGTGAAGATGTACGCATTTGCTTAGGGTTAGATTGGTGAGGGTGTGCAGGCATTTGTCTGCCATTCTGGAGTGGAAATACCAGATTGTCACCTCTCCCAGTGGGCCTTGAGGGTGCAAATATTGAGAAAACAACCATTTATTTCACTAACATCTCAGAAGTACTGAAATTTCTGCCTGCAGCTATGTGCAGGACTGACCATGAACTGCTCAGAGCTCCCTTTAGGCTTGCACCCCACGGGATCTGCAGCTTGAGGGCTTTGTTCCTGACGTTCTGCAAGCTTCAGTTCAATGTGCTGCTTTGGCTCCGTAGCCCAGGCACTCGCCAGGGATGTGACTCACATAACTCCCTTGTGCATCTTGTAGCTGAACAACTGGTATTCTGGACATGTGGGGTTGAGGAACCATACTTAATGTCTTCATTAACTGGAAGAAGCAGCAAGGAACTGGCCTTCTAGACCATGGCAATTACACAAGGCTGTGAGATGTTTAAGTCCCTGCTCCAAATCTCATTTGTGCTGAGCAGACCAGCTCTGGTAGAGCCACAGGTCTTGATAGGAACACGTCAAAGTATTATAGAGTCTTGATTTTAGGCTACTTGGAGGGAGATCCAAAGAGACTTTACTTCAGCTCTGGTACATCCTGAACAAGTGCATTAGCCCCAGGACCAGTGGGGTTCTGCAGATTAAGGGGCCACTCAATGGGTGGCTTCATCCTATACCCAATGAGATGGTTCATTGTGCTGCTTCCCAAGCAGAACAAGGGTTCATTGGAGGAAAAGGGTATTTTTCAGCTGCCCCTTCCCCAGCAAAGGAGCTGACTGGTAGAGGGAAATGCCAAAGAAAAGCAAAGTCTGAATTAATGGAAAGGGATTTCTTTTAAGTTAGAAGTTGAAAAGAAAATATTTCAAAGATTATAAAAGACAGAGGAAAATCCCAAAGTCAACAATCTGAAAAGCTGACTGAGCCATAATCTGAAGAAAAGCTTGGACTCCGTTTCCAGTGTATTAGTATCAGATTCCTTCTTTGAACCATTTTGATTCAAGCCTTATTCAAACATGTAGTTCCAGGCACCGCTGGAAAGCTGATATTTAAACCCCTAAGTGAACATCTCAAGGGAGAAGCCTGCTCCAACTTCATCTATATCTCTTTCTTTTTATCAAACAAGGAAATGGTGAAGTTGTGCTGAACGTAAACACATTGAAACCTGAAAAATCAATTTCTGTGGTAGTTAGGAAGAATCTTCCCTGCATTCATAACAAAGCCCAGATTAATTGGAGAACATTGTTTGTTCCGAACAAAGAAAACAACAACCCTTTTCATGGATCCCATAATAATTAACGTTCTGCCTCAGTAAATCAATAGTTCTCAGCAGCTTAACAAGGAAGTGATTGTTGTAGGAGCAGCTTAGCACCTGGAGCAGGCCAGCTGTGCAAGAGATGGTCCCAACAGCCTCTGACTGTTGGTCTGGAATAGCACAAGCACTAGAAAGGTTCCTTGTGCTTTCTGCATCTTAAGGATTTGGAATATTGCAATAGCACAGCCTCAGCCTCTGCTTTTTTCCCATTGTATAGTGCACAACAGGGCATGTAAAAGGGACCTCAATTAGGCTGAGGTGTAAGTTTTAGCTGTAGATATGAAATGCTTCAGTTCTCTCAAAGGTTTCCAGTCTGGAGCTGCTTCTTCAGGTGCAGGTTTAACACAGAGAGACAAACATGTTGTGCAAGCATTAAAGCTAGCTCTGGTTTTGAGCATATTTAAAGCACCCATACAACTTACTCACATCTGCTCATCCATTCCTGTGAGCACATCATAGAAGGCATCACACACTGAAACAGGAATACAGATAGTGTCAAAAGATGGGCAAAGCTCCAAAACCCCACGGATCTGAGATTAGATGAAAATGTAGAGGAAGTAATAATAAATGTGAAATAACTTTGCTTGCAGTCTTATAATTTCATCTCAAGTTCTTGCAAATATGTAATTTGCCAAGTACTGTCTTTGTAAAATCAGTGTCTCAACACTTTAATGCATTGAAATGGCTCCTCTGAGACCTCACCTGCATCCTTTTCAGATCCTTCCTCACGCTTCTCTCAGCAGAAAACACAATTAGGAAAAAGCTGTGAGTCTGAAAAGGTGTTGCAATAACATAAAAAAGGACCTCAGGAAGGTTTTGGAAGCTTGATAGTAATCAAATGTACCGCAGACAAGAAAATCAATGTTGCTATCTTTATATATCAACATAAACATTTTTATTTCATTACACCGACGGGAAGGACAAAGTGTAATGAATCAAGAGGGATTTCAGGGGTGGAATGAAGACAAAAAGGCCCAGCTTGTCAATGTTCCTGTCTCATGAAGGATAACCCTGTCTCTCCAAAAGGCTGTAAATCTTTCACTCTAAGAGCCTTCGCAGCCCACAGCAGGAAGATCAGGCCTCCAGCAACAACTCATGGCCAAATTACTTCCACTTCAGTGGCTCTCTAATGGGGAATATTGATTGGGATTCCTTTAGTGAGGTAGAACTGGGCTGTAGGTGTGCAGAGCTCTGGTACCTGCGTGCTCCTTGTTGCCAGAGGTGGGACCCAGCCTGTCCTTTGGGAGAGCCTGTGGGATGAGGGGGCTGCTCTGCTACCCCCGGGGTACCAGGAAAGTACCCCCAGGTCTGTGGAGGTCTTGAGACCCAGCAAAGCCTCCAATCCAGTCCTGCCAACGCTCCTTGCATGCAGCCATGTGGGCAACAGGGGCTTGGGCCAAGCTCAGGAGCTCCTGGGAGCTCAACCTGACTTGGCAGTGGCATGGGAGAGGTTTGTGTCAGGATGGGACTGGGCTCACCGCGTGTCAGTGATGCCCTGAGTGAAGTAGCTGCAACTCTGAACATGCACCCCCCGTCACCCCCTTCTGTAAGGTATCGCTCAGACACCCCTCCAAGGTATCCCTGGAGAGCTTTTGCAGCTAGATGCGATGCAAACTTCACCTAAATGATGAACATACTCATAACGGTATGTTCCCAATTGATACAAAGGTTTTGGGCAATCCTACAGAGTCCTCTTCTTAGCCTTTAGCTGTGGACATGGGGGAATTCATGGTACACGACTCCACCAGCCTCTACGAAGCAAGTTCTTCCTCCTACCAGAACAAAACTAAGTAAGGGTATTTGTGTGGATTTCTTGAACTAGAAGTAGACCTGACTACTTGTTATTCAATATTCCATACCTATTACATGTCTGCATTCATAATTCACTAATCCTTCATTTACAAAGATTCAGGAGGTGGGAACAATCCTTTGAGACTGAAATGACCTCCCCACCACAGAGAGCATTTTGCAAACAAAGCAAAATGTTCCCAAATACTCTATATTGGCCGAATGTCCTTCACATAGCAAGTCAACAAATATGAGGAAGCAATGAATACATTTGCAGAAAATGGCTTTGGATCATGGACAGAAGGACTAAATCACTGAATAATGTATTAATTCTACCAGCTCTAATGTGAATGAGGAAAGAGAGATTTAGATACATGAGCAGGTCAGGCATCAGAAATTGTGGTCTGTGCAGAGTCTGGAGCAAAGAATGTAGAATCCACTCCATTTCAATTAAAGATAATCTTATTAATTTATACTTTAAATTGCATGGAAACATACCAAAGTTCTTATAGCTATTGCAGCATAAAACCTCTCTCCTTGACAACACAGGCTTTGGAGAGGCTTCCCCATAATTTGGGGTGAACGGTTGGTATGCTCTGGGGGTCAGGGCTGCTACCTGCAGGACCTCGAGAGGCTGCAGGAATGGGGCTGCTGGTGGACAAGTCAAGCACGAATCAACCCTGTGCTGCTGCAGAAGCAAGGGGATCCTTGCCCTTTATCTGCACTGCTGAGACCCCATCAGCACTGCTGGGCTGTTCTGGCTCCCAGTGCAAGTCCAGTGAGTCCGGCAGAAGCTGCCAACACAGGACAAGGGGGAATGGCTTTAAACTGAGATTGAGATGAGACATTAGGAAGTTGCTCTTCCCTATGAGGGTGCTGAGGCGCTGGCACAGGGTGCCCAGAGAAGCTGTGGCTGCCCCATCCCTGGCCAGGCTAAGGACTGTGACCAGGTTCTTGGATAATCTCATTGAGGCTCTGACCATCCCAAGGCAGCTGCAGCAGTTTGTTGTGTGCAATCACACGTCTGCAGGGCGCACTGGGAATCCCTCCCTTGGAATTGCACTGAGGGAATATTCCTGACAGCTCCCAGTAGCTGTGCTTATGAAAACACACCAATTGCAGATGACTAACCAGCCCCTCTCCCTGTGATATATGGGAAGTCTGTTTTCTCAGTGTGTGAAGGGAATCATTTTCATAGCCCAGAGTGTTTTAACCCTGGTGCTTTTCCATACAAGCTGCTCCCCAGGCAGCCTTTTGGGTACCTGATGACCAGGTGGGTTTCCTCCACCCCGTTTAGGCTGCTCCCTCCTGCCCACCTCATCCCCACTGACCAACGTGTTTGCTCTCCTTTACCCTCAGGCTCTGTAAGCATCCCAGCCCTTTGCACTCTGTGTTAGCTGGGCTGGAGGTTTCTCCTCCAGAGTTGCCTGGAGCAAAGCAGAAGGGTCTCTCTGCACAGGACCTGTGTTGGCTGTAAGTGACAGGCTGGGAACCGCTGCTGTAGCTTTTGCTTTACATTTGCATCAGTAACAGCTCCGAGGGTTTCAAACCACTGGCATCGTGCACTGCTCCTCCATCAGTATTGTGAGAGCTTCAGGAGACTCCAAGTTCTGACAATGCTGGCCCTTATCTTCCTGGATCTCCCTCTTCTGAAATGAACACGCCATCCCTTCTGCTCCTCCGGGCTGGAAACTTTCTTTTCTCCCTGAGCAGCTTCTTGCTTTCACTCCAAGGTCTCAGGAGGCTTTGGGAATAAAGAGTCCAACAAATTAGATCGGTTTCATCTAGTGGCTGAGCCCGCAGCTGGGATACTGGGGTTTTGTATGCTGCAGTTTAATTTCGTTCTCATCCTGTAAGCTGTGCAATCTTCTCCAGTTCTCGTCCCTGGGAGCACTGTCTGGATGCTTTCCTCTTCTCTAACATCAACTTCTCTAGGTCTAGAAGGGGAGGAAAATTCAAATAAGGTTGCCTGCTTTGGGCTCTTTGTAGCCCAACAGCCTTGGTTTTCTCTCTGGAGGCTTTGCGAGCAGTCAGGCTGGGGAGCCAGTGCTGAGGTTTTGTGTAACCTCAATTTCTTCTTCATAGCAAATTAACAGATGCAGCACCAGTGGGGGGGGATTTCCTGCCTCCAGAACAAACATCCTTTGACCCCACTGATCCTGAATGAAGAGGGTCCAAACTGTGCAGAGGTGACCCTTCCTCTTTCTTCAAACCACTCTCACATCCCAGTTAGGAGCAGATGGAGGCTGAGCATGACCAGCTGTAAATCCATCCAGAACCCCCTTCCAGCACCATTTTAATTATCCCAAATGTAAGTCCTGACATATAACTAATCCAGAATACATTTGTTTCTTTTTAAAGCCAGGTTTCTGAAGGCATTGACGTGTTCACACAGTTCACCCCATAGCTCCAGCACTGTGTGCCATAGCCATAAAAACAGAAGCTGTCTAAAAGTCCAGATTGGAGCTAGGTTTTCACAGCAGCCCAGCAGGGTCAGCCCCATCGCACCCCATGGATGCTGGTCCAGCCACTTCTTCCAGCCTCCTTTGAAAGAGACACTGCATTTGCACCAGACAATCTACCCCAGTCCTCTATTACCTACAAAATGGGGTTTAGAAGTTCCTAATGAGTAAATAGAATAGTTCATACTCCATTTTCAGTGCACCATTTCCTAGCTTCCACATACATGGAAAACAACCAGCCTATCTCTTTGCAGCAGCCTTTTCCATCCTGCCCTTTCTCTGTCTCCTCTGCTTTATGCTGAATGGCCCCAGTTTGTTCATTCCTCTTCATAGGTCCTATTACTCAAGCTGCTGGATGACATGCAAGTATCAGGAATGCATTTAGCAGCCTTGTTTCTGCAGACGCTGAAACTTGCATAAAACACATCTTTGCCTTCACAGTATCACTACAAGTTAGCTGAGCTTCACTGAAAGTTACTGCAGATATGTGCAACAGCTATTAGCTGCACAGCCTAAACCTGGCTGCCTTTCTACAGCTACAACCTATGAACTTTATTCCACTACAGTCCGAATAGAGAGAAAGGTTTCAGAGATTGAATTATTCTGATTCTGAATTTCATGGGCACAAAAATGTTGTGCATTGCAAAACATGCTAAAGGATCCACCCATAACCAGTTTTGCACTGCAGAGCTATGTGCAGAAATAGAGAATGATGCACAGGCTCTTCACAGGATTAAGAGTCAGTCCAGGGGAAAACCACGGAGCCCCAGGCTTGGTTTCTGTTCAAGTATCTTGCAGAGGATCTACTAATGAGGGACTCTTCTTGTTCTTACTGAGGTCCTTTGTTGAGGAGCTGAGTAACCAGAGAGTTGGAATGGACCCTGGATACAAAAGGAAGTCTTGAAATATCCTAGAAATAATCAGCTTGAAGATCATTTTGGACCCATAATCCTAGAGACAAATACATGCAGCTCAGCCCAAATGCCTTGCTAAGGAGCAAGTTGTGAACAATATCTTTTTAGAGTTAAAAATTATTCTAATTTAATGATATCTGTTCAGTCAATGTTTGGAAGTAAATCAGTGTGTGAGCAGTAAAATAATAATGTACTTTAAATTATTAGTAAACAAATCAGTCTGGTAGGCAATGGATGCGTGATACATTATTCATTCCTATTATCCGAAACACTTCACTAGCTCTCAGAGTCTGGTGATAAAGTATTCAGAATACAGTATCCACCATCCCAGAAAACAGCCTCTAATGTGATACTAAAGTTAAAAGGGAAGTGAAGTATATTCCCTCAAAGCAAGGTATTTGAGTAATCCTGGAATGAATCCATCTCATGCTTCTTTCCAAAGCTGGGTTTATCATTTTAACTAAAACATCCTGAATATTCCCTGCTCGAGTCTTTTACCAAGCCATGAATTCCTTCCAAGACATCTCAGTAATGCATGGGTGCATGCGGTGCCAACCTGGCTCCCACTTCCCCCTATCCCACTGGGGGACCCCAGAAGAGCCAAGTCAGACCCCAGCTCCTTTTACACCCCATCAGCCAGGGCTGTGTCCAGCCTTTTCAGAAGGAAAAAGCCATGTGAGGCCAAGGGAGGATGCAATAAGACCTTCCCACACCAAGTTTTGCCCTCCTTCCTGTTACCACATAATGCATTTTGGGATCAGCAGGAATGGGAGCAGGAGGAAGAGGGAGCAGGCAGGCAAGGAAGGGGTTTGTTGCCCACCAGTGCATTTTGAAGCCTCAGGATGCTTTGCCTTGCATGCTGGAGGGTCCTGGTCATGGGTAATTTCCTGGCAGGCCCTCTGCAGAGGATGTCAGGGGGTTCTGAGCAGTAGAAGATGGATTGGTCTGGATAAGATCCTGTCCTTTTCAAATCCCCCATCATCCATCAGCTATTTCTCTGCAGCAATCTTGGGGCAAGCTCTTCTCTTTCAAACCCTGCAGGTCCGGTCTGAAGGAGCTGATCACCACAATGATTTATTGCTCTTCTCCTGCAGCCTGTTTTATAGCAGGATGTGAAAAGGTGTCAGCTTCTGATGGTGATCTCATCTGCCCTGTGCTGTAAATGCCACTGTTTCCCAGCAAGGAAGCCACAACGACCAGAAATAGCGATGCTGGTCAGAAACCTTCATAGCAAACGAAGTCCAGTGTCAGAGGGGATCTCAGCACATCTTCATGAAAGGGAGAGAGGACTCGTGGGGCAGGGCAGTAGATAAGGACAGCAGTGACTGGTACAGACTTGCTCAGTTTTGGGGTGAGCACAGTGATTACACCACTGCAACACTGCAACCCCACTGCAGCACTGCAACCCCGTTTTGTCAGTGCAATAACTGTGTTTTACTTCCAGTGTTTAAAGTTTAATAGCCCAGCGAGCACTTTCCTTTAGAAGCACATTGTGGGTGATATTCTGGAACACTGCTTTTTATAAAATACCTATTTCCTTTTGGTAAAAAATCCATTGGTTTCATACTGAAGAAGTTAGAGGCTGGGTACCACAGCCGCCCTTGATGCTGAGAAGTTAACCCAGTGTGATGTCTGCTCCATCAGCGAGGGTATCAGGGGTTTTTCCCTTCTCTAACCCTCTGCAGAGGAGGAGGCTGGTGGGACTTCAGGAGCAGATCAGTCCTTCCCCACAGCTGGGGCTGCTGCTGCGTTGCATGTTCTCAACCTGCTGTAAGGGTTTGTCAGCCAGTTTAGGTCCGTCAGGAGCTAAGCGGGCTTAGTGGGAAACCATGGGTGAAGGAAGTACAGGGGGATTCTTTCCTTCAGAGGTTACACAGCACAATGTGAGAATTCATCATGCATGAGCCTGCCTGATTCTTCCCCCAAACCAGGACATCCTGAAAGCTTCTAAACCCACATATTTCTCTCATGCTGTGCCATCAACAAAGCACAAACCCCACAGGACCCATGCACCCTTCTCCTGCTGTATGTCACCTCCTCCAGGCACCCAGGCATGAGGCTGGTGTGTGGCTGTGGGTGCTACAGTCCTTGGGTTTGTGGTGAGAAGGAAAGTAGTGAACACCAAACAGAAGAACAGTGATTCTTGTGGTGTCTCAGGAAAGAGCAGGGTTGGTTTTAAGGGGATGGATGAGTGGCTGAGTTGCCACTTCAGATTCCCTGCAAATGCATCCTGCTGCCTGTCAGTGTTGGGACTGTAAGACCCCGGGGAGTCTGTACTTGCCAAGAAACAGCAGGGCATCCAACCTAGAGATCATCTGAAATAGCACTTGATGGAAAGCATCCTCAGAAATAAGGCATTTTTGCCATGTGCACTCTTCAGTAGAGACATTAGACTCCAAGTACGTTAAAATATATGATTGCTTATCTCTGTTATGCCATTTATCTTCATGAGTTTAGGAACAGAGGCAGAAGTCATAACTGGATATACATGTCACAAAGAATTAGTCATCAACTATTTTAACTGCACAATGGACGGAGTATGTATTTCTTATCTTCCATAGCTAATCTTTGGAGAATCAAATCACTTTCCATAGTGACTGTGATCCTGAAAAGATGAGGCCAGTTGCTTTCTCTAGGAAACGAAATGTATGTGCAACATCTTGCCTCTCCTGCTTGTGCAAGGGTCTGAGTGCAGAGGTATGGTAGTGCATGGTCAATGATTTGGGCAACCATGTGCTCTGGATACATGTGCGAGATGTTCCAAACATCATCAGGCCATGCCAGTGGTGAGTGTGATTGAGATGGAGCAACACAAGGACTCCATGTCCTGGCCTTTGCTTGACAAGCTTCCCTAGGAGAAGCTGTGCCCTCCAGCATCCACAGTTCATTCACTCCCACTGGGATATTTAACCTTCACTTCCATAAAACTCTTCAGAAAGAATGGCAAAGAAAAGATCTGTGTAAATATCAAGTCAGGAGACTATGAGGATACAAAAGCATCTTCAGAAAAATAGAGGTAATATCCTGATAAGGAATTGAGAAGAGAATAAATACAAAAATTAACTGGTCACATGGAAAAACGCAGGAGCAGCTTAAAAACCATTCAGGATCTGGGAAATCACTTGACAACCCAGGTGTAGGAGGAGCACTTAGAGATGGGAAAGCCACAGCAGGAAAACACAGGTCTTGTTTTGTGTTTGTGTCCACCAAGGCTCAGGGTGTTCTGCACCTCAGAGCCTCTCTTTACAGGACACTTGTCATTGCTAGAGGAGGTTACAGCAAAAGATAACAAGATGAACAGCAGCAGGTTGCCAGGGCCAGATGGTATCACCCGCATGCTCTCAGGGTAAGAATGAGGTACTGGACCTGTTCACTGCAGGGTGCACTCCTCTGCTCCAGACTGCCCCGATACCAGAGTGGAAAGTGACAGATATAGTGCTATTTTTCAAACAGGATTGGAAAGGTCCATAGAGGGACACGTGGTAGTTTGCCATCTGCAGCAGACAGCATGGTGGAAGCTATTCCAAACGCTGTAATGAGTAGACAACGTGGTTAAATGTGGTCTGTTAGGACTCTAAAATCCTGATTGCTGTGCAGAAGATGAATAGGAAACAAATTTCACTGGCTCTTTCAGGGCAACATCTCCTGCCATCTGATGGAACCTGTAGGTGACAGGCTCGAGCCCAGGGGAAGGCAGCTCCTCTTGCCTCAGTGCGCAGTTAAGCTGGGGAAATCCTTGCTGCAGAAGCAGCTGATGCAGCAACTTTACCTTGGTTCAAAGATCAAGCAAATGCGTGGGGAGAAGACTCCATGGAGGCTGTTAAATATAAAAACATCACCTCTCAAAGCTGCAGATCTTTGGAGGGTTGAAAATTGCATCCAGGAAATACCTACATTTGCTGTTCTTGTCCTATCTCTTCAATGTCTGGCACTGGTTGCTGTCAGACCAAGGATAGTGGGCTGCATGAACCTGGAGTCTAAACCATCTGGATTGCTCTTACACAAATCCACAGCACTGCCTGCCATCCCGGTGTCCATCTGGTCCTCTGAGGAGCCAGATGCCTGGGCTTACCCTCCTCTTAACCTGAGGGAGGTGTTTGGAATTGTTTTGGGAGGAAGAGGAGAACATCAGAGAACTAAAGCTGGCGTTTGATGCTGCTTTTCTTCCTCCCAGCCCTTGAGGACTTTGAGTGCAACTTCCACTGCTAGTTAAGGTGGGATGGGAAAGAAAGCAAGAGGACACAGAGGCAGACTATAGCATGGAGAAGGTTCATGGGGCCATGTGTCCTACCAACACCTTCTAGAAGCTGATGACTGCCTTGGGAATTACCATGGGGACATGATCAAGTGTGCTGTGTACCTGGGAATACCAATCAGCAGGACAGCAGCACAGTTGCAAAGGCAAACACAACACCAACATAAAAGCTCACTGTCCTCTTCCTCCAAGGCTTTCTGTAATACCTGATGTGATTTACCTCTTATGAGTTCATTCCAACCTATATGTTCCAAGTCTCAGGTAAATAAAAGAGCTTGTGCTTGGAAGGGTTAGGATGAAAGAATTTCTGCCCTTGCTCAATTTATGATATTGCGGGTCTATAATATTATTTTTCCCCCTTGTATTAGATTTCAGGTGGATTTCTCAAACAACAACAACAAAGGAAGGCAGGGTCCTGTTATAGCATCGGATGGCTACAAAAATGCATTATTAAATTCAAGGGAAAGGGTATAATAAAAGTGAAAACTTAGGTAAAAGTCTTGATGCAAAGCTCAGTGGAGCCTTGAGCACTGCACTGACGGGAGAGCTGGGCAGCAGATGGCTGTGCAGGAACCCTCTGTGCTGCCCAAACACTGCTGGCTGGTGGCTTTCTGATGGCTCTCAGCCTCTGCTGCAGTGCTGTTCAGTGCCTGCCGGCTCTCATGCTGTGGGCCAGGTTTACCAAGTGGTATGGGAGGAATGGGAGCTGGCCAGGGCTTGGAGTGATCCCCCGGGGAGAGGGAAAGGACAGCAAAGGAGCCAGGGAATGCTCCCGGGCTGGGTTCTGTGGTTTGCTGGCCGGGTTTGCGGCTTGTTTGCGCACTTGTCTCTATTACCATCCATTTATCACATGGAATTTCAGCCAGGATACGTTGCTCTGCTGACATTGCTGGCTTGTGCAGGGCACGGCTGGGTGCCGCACAGCTGTGAGCAGGTAAATGCAGCGGGTAGCTTTCCAAGTGAATGGTTTTCCATCAGAAATCATGACATGGCAGGAGCAATGTTTTCCATGCAGGAGCTTGGCATAAGGAGGGTTGGGTCCTGCTCCATTTCTGAACAGAGATTTAAAACCGCATCTGAAGTAGATCTTCATTTATTTTATGGAGGGAAGAGCCATGATCCTGCTCAGCCATGGCAGGGATCAGGCAGGTGGGATGGGGCTGCTCTGGCCTCTCCCAAAGAGATAGGTTCCAGCACCTTGCTAAGGATATACAGGCAACACTTTGTAAGCACTTTCATTCATGTAGCTTCCACACGTGTCTGCTATTGACTTGAAAAGAGACACGTGGTCCCTTAGGAGCTCTGAGAAGTTGCTCCCACAAAGCTGCTGGAGCAGGAGTCCATGGAGCAAAGGGGAACCAAAGAATCTCTCCTCTAATATCTAGGTAGCTCATGCACTCATCCCTTGGATGACAGAGACCGGTTGGAATATGGTTGGGAGTCCTGGGGATGAGGACAGTATTAGGAGGTTTCTTTCTCACCTCTTCTATAGCTACAGCAGTCTCTAATTAGGCTCTCTGAATACACTGGGCTTCCAGATTTGCTTGTAAATGAAGCTGACCTTTAAAATAAAGAACTGAGATATCCAAGGGGCTGGACATCTCCAGAACTGGACAGCAGGTGAATGTTAAATCTGAGACATCCAATTTTCTTATGCTACAGCTTAAAACTTCCAGTCATTTGCATGATTTACTTCTTCACCCCTCTGGGCTTCCTCCAGTACCTGACAGAAGCATTGTGAGCACGTTGCAGTGATGGAGGCCAGATAGGATCTTGCAGTTCATGTCTCCACATCTGCAGATGGCTGTGCCCTGGATGGGCTCTGAGATCTGGTATCTGGCTGCTGGGATGTCTTCCGCTGTCATCTGCATCCCGGAGCATCAGATTCCCTGTGAAATGGGGATAGCGATGTTGGCTTTTCCTGATAAATGCCAGTATGACAACCTCAGTTACATGAGAAAAGTGAAGCTCATGCAATTTGCAACCCCGTGACTCCAGGACCTGAGGCTTTTAGGAATACATTGCCAGGAATCATTGCTATGGGTGAGAAAATTAACCAGGAGGGGGAACATGGGCTGCACCCCTGCCTCATCAGCACCTCCATTCACTCCTATGGACAAATTCCTTCTCTTCACCACAATAAGAAAAATCAACTGAAATTAAGTGGAAATGGCAGAGTCTCATCCTGCACCAGTGCCCCAGTGAACTGGGGCTGGATGTTCACAATGGGTATGCGGAGACAGGTCCCACAGACAGAGCTCATTGATGTGTACAGCATGTGTACATTGGGGGCAGGGCAGAGCCAGGCACATCTCCAAGTCACAGAGTGAGAGCCTCCAGCAAACTGCAATTGGTTCATGCCACATTCTGCAGTAAATCATCACCTTTTTAATAGAGCTGCTGTGGGAACAGGGATGGAGACATAAAAGGGAAAAAAGCTGTGTTGCATTTTGCTGTAATGAAAGGCTGCTAATTATTGGTGTCCAATGTGCACTTCTGTTTAGGTTACTATTTTGTTACACAGCTCCTAAATTAAATTGGCTCTAAAACAAACCCTCCTACAGCAGCCTTGTGTGGCCTCCTTGGGTGTCTGCGTCTCTGCGGCTTCTTTATCACGTCTCCTGTTCCCCACATGCAGGCACTGTTGATTAGCATGAAATTATAAACCCCATGTTTGTTCTGAGCACAAGGAGGATGTTCAATGGAAAAACCTCTTGGGAAGGAGCTATTCAAAAGAGCCTTGAATGAGGCTGTGGAATTGGTCTCTCAAAAAGGAACCGGTTTCTTTTAATTTGTGGTACATATGATGGTTCCTGGCATGATGGAGGGATGGGGTCGCACCATCTTCTCCTCTCTCTGAGCCTGGTGTTGAGCTTCCCAACCCATGGACCTCAGGATGGCTGCTTCACCTGCACGTTGTAGCTAAAGCACTGGCTGTGCCAGGGCTGCTGCTGGGGTTATGCGAGGAGGGATCCAACCTCTTTGTCCATCTCTGTCTGTCCTGCCTGGATCTGGAGTTTATCTGTCTGGTGATTCTGCATATGTGCCCTCTTCCAGACCATGGATGCATGGGTAGCAGTTGTGCCCTGACCCTTTGGGAGCTGATTCTTATTGCTGCATCCTACAGATAGGGCTTTGGGCAGAATGTGGTATAACTTCAGCAATGTAGGAGTTGGCTTGCCACTGTATGCTCTTGAGCAGTGTTACCAAAGCAGAAGTTACTGGTAATACTGCAGTGGAGAAATGCTGCATTAAAGCAGAAAATATTCAACGTGCATTGCAAATGAAGAGGTTTTTCATTTGTGTTCTAAAGGAGGAAAAATATTGCCAAGCCTAGTTAATAACACAGGAAAGCTCTTGTGGCTATCAGGGATCTTCAGCTCTAATCCCCTCTGATAACAGTAAATTGAGCCAGCTCCTCTGCTGAGGTTTTTCTGTATCTGTACCCTACCCATATAATAAGAGAAACGGACACTGCTTTTCCTATTTACCATTTCTTCATTTAAATAAGCTTTTAAACTGCAGTTTTCTTCCTTCAGAGGCTGTCTCTCTTCAGAAACATCTTAAATGGAAACCACTCCCGCAACAGCACCTTTTTCTATCAAGCTCTGTAAACAGGCTGCTCCTGTTGAACTGCTGCTATTCAAGTTATTCATTGGTCATTTTGCACAGAATATGACCACAGAAAGAAATGAGCAAAGGGGGCTCTGCACCTGCAGGCAGGGCAGGATGGCTTTAATTAGAGCCAGGAAGGCTGCAGTTTGTGTATGCGGTCCTTGGTTTTCTTTTCCTCAGCCCAGCATTTTAAAATCTGCATAAATAACTATGCACATTTTTTAGTTAGATTCTTAGGCCTAATTTGAGTAATGATAATGACTCTGACAGGGTCACAGCAAATGTTGTGGAAGGGAACAAGATGTATTAGTACTGGTGCTGTTCTCTCTAGAGAGAGTGCAAACACTGGGAACCGGCATTTAACACTGATTTGAAGATATTTTCCTTGCTTTTGGGGTGGAGGCAGAAGGCAAATGCTGGTGTCCATGGAAGCCTTTGCATTGGACATGCTGTTTGTTTCCTGATGCCTGTTTGTTTGCATCTATACTGCCCAAACCCCAGAGAGGCCACAGGATCTCCATCCTTGGAGGTCATAGCTGACCTGGTCTAGCATTGGTGCTAGTTCTACTTGAGCCAGAGACCTCCAGAAACCCCCTGTAACTGATGTTCTGTGGTTCCTCTGGTTCTGCACAAAGCCAGCACCGGTTTCATCTGCCTGAGAGCCTCTGTAGAAATAACTTGTTTTTGGTGAAAGAAGAGGAAGGGAAGATTATGATCCCCCCACCTCCCCCTGTCTCCATGAATTAAAAATAAGGAATTTTGCAGTAAGAAAAGCCCCATTTTTATTAATGCTGCACAGAGGCGAGTGATTTTGCATCTAGTTTTAGGAGAGCAATATAACTGGCTTTGACAGCCTGGTCTAATAATAATAAAAAGGCCCAGCTCGTTGTAGTGCAACCTGATAGCAAAACTGGAGTGTGAATTTATCCCATAAAAATTCATCTACCGTGGCTAAAGGCCTGTAAATTAAATTCTGCATTTTGGTTGTTAAATAAAAAGAAAAACACAACAGCATAATGATAGAAACATTGCTCAACTCTTGCAATTGTATCTTGTTAAAACACCACTTAAAGTAATCTACAGGGTTTGATTAAAACATATATTTAAATGCACTATCATTTCCCATCTCTCCTCTTCTCCTCCTCCCCCTTTCCAACCCCAAGGATGTAAAACATTGCATTGAAGTTAGATTCCTTCAAAGAGAAATGATGAACCTATTACCCTGCACAGTAAACCCTGCCACACTTTGGTGATGGCTGTATACCACATTGTCACCAGCCACCAGCTTTAAGTAGTACTCAGAGGGTCAAAGGATGTGCAAGATGCTCCCTGTGGTGACTGCAGATGTGGTTGGGAAGCTGAGAGCAGCAATGGGGGAGATGCTGCCCCATGCCCAGAGCTCTGTCTCCACCTTGCCCTGCAGATCTTCACCCCTAGCACCACAGAACCATAGAATCCCAGACTGGTTTGTGTTGGAAGGGACCTTAAAGCCCATCCAGTTCCAACCCCTGCCATGGGCAGGGACACCTTCCACTAGAGCAGGCTGCTCATAGCCTGTCCAACCTGGCCCAAATACACTACAGAGTGCAAGATAGGATGCTTGCAAGCATAAAACCTGAGTAAAAGGAGAAAAATTTGTATTAAAGTGCTTTTCGACATCAGAGAGTGTGTTCCTTGACTGGGCTCAGTTAAGGGCAACTGTATTAGACTGGACCAAAAATCCACTGAGCTCAGTATCTGCCTTTGACAGCAAGGGAGAGGGAGTGAATATAATGATACTTCCTTTGATCACTGTCCCAAGAGCCAGGAGCACGCAGCTCATGCACTCCCTGAGCCAGAGTCTCAGGTGTCTGTTGAATTTAAAGGCCTTCAATGGATTATTCTTCTATGAACTTGCCCAGCTGCTTTTTGAGTCCATCTAAAATCTGGTATCTGCAGGCTCCTGCAGTAAGGAGCTCCACAGCTGAGCTGTCTGATATGTGAAAAGTGCCTCCTTTTGCCTGTTTTGAACCATTCAATTACTGCTTTCACTTAATGATCCCAAATGCTTGCATTAGAATAGACCACAAAGAGTCATTTCCTACCTATTGTCTTTGTGCTGCATTCCATTCCTCTCTATTCTGATTTTCCGGTTTCCATTCTGCAAAGTCCTAATGTCTTTAGCTGCTTCTCATTTGGAAGCTGTTTCATACCTTTGGTGACTTTTGCTGCCTTCCCCTGGACTTTGTTTCATTTCCACTTTTCTTTTCAAAACAGAAAGCCCAGACTGTGCCCAGCTTTCGAGATGCAGGCAAGCCATGAATTTATTCAGTGGCATAAAGCACCAAAATAGATGTTCTCTATTTTGTTCTCTAATAATTCCTACTGTTTCTTTAGAGCATTTCTGAGTTTTCACAGAGCAATCTGTTATAGCCTCGAGATCCCCATCCTGCCTGCTCACAGCCTAATATTAGAAATACAGAATTGCTTATTAGCCCATGTGCATCACTTTATATTTACCCACATTAGACTTAATCCATCACTCAGTTGCTTGGTCACCCAGTCTCTTGGGTCTTTCTGCAATTCTTTGCAGTCATCTCTACTCTTTACTGCTCTGGGTAACTTGGTGATTATAGCAAATGCTGTTAAAGCAACAGAAGTACCCAGAGGCATATATGCAGTTGTATGTAGCTGAACATGCATTTGGAAATCCATATACACACCCAAACCAGCACTGCTCAGCATCACTGCGTGTGGTCCTGTCAGTGAAGTGCTGATGGTCTTTATTTCTGCATGCAGTATTCACCACATTTGGGATTGTGGAAGAATTTCCCCCTGGGACATGCTGGAAGGAATTGAGAATATGGAGGAAGGTTTGGACTGACTGAGGACTTCCTTTCCCACAGGTTATCGTTGCCGTTTCTAGTGCAGTGTCCCCGGACTGGGTCAGTTCATGACATTAAGTACAGTTCATAACCAGTGTGAACACAGTTGCATTTGACAGGCTTTGACATAAAAGCACAGAATCATAGAATCAGCCAGGTTGGAAAGACCTTTAAGATCATCAGGTCCAACCTTTACCCCAGTATTGCCAAGTCCACCACTAAACCACGTCACTAAGGGTCATATCCCAATCCTTATTCTACATCGAAGACCTGATTATTCCATAGCTTTAATTCTATTCGTAGGTTGCTGCTGCTTTCTTGTGATGTGCATTCCTGAGAGAGGTGAATTTTACAATAAACCACGTAAATTTACAAGAAATCTCTCCAGAAATAATATCCTGTGAATTTTCTGTTAGCTGCCAGCAGGAAATTAACTGCCCTTTCCACAGCTGCACTGCACTGGAACCCACAAAATGTTTCTGGATGAGCCCACAAATAAGACTGAGCAAGGGCTCCGCATGAGAACAGGGATGGGGACAGGAAGAATAACAAAGTTTTTCCACTCCAGCACTATTTCAGGTTTGCAAAATAAAGATTCAAGCCTTGCCTCCTGCATGTGATGGTTTTGATCAGCACTTCCCCAAAACCCCACAAAGAACTGCTTTCTACATACTTTATGGGACAATTAGCGGTCCCCCTGGAGCACTGCCTGGGATCGTTTCTCTCCTCTCAAGCTGTTTGTCACCTACTAATGCACATGGCTGGCTCAAAGCACCTGCAGGGTAAAATGATGGAGTTGGAGGGTTTGAAAGATCAGGCAGGGCAAGTGGCTGAGATTTGGGGGATCAAAGCAACCAACCAAAGTCCTAGCTAAGGCTAAGACTGCCTTTAAGCTCCACTCTTAAAGGTCTCCTGTCTTCCAAGCACTGTGAAATGCCTCTGCATGGGGAGGAACAGCTTAAAGTAGTTACTCGAGGTGGTGGTGACAGTCTGGAGTGCTCCTATAAGTAACATGCAGAAGGTGCAGAGGTGAGGAAGACCTGCACCACTGACTGCTTGGACCTGGGATGGGCTTCAGCTGCTGTTGCTGCCATCTCAGAGCTGGGTGACTAGTCCTAGCTAGTCATCACAGCTCCTGTTGGAGTCAAAGAGACATCACCAAAGGGTTTTTCATCTCCACCACTGGTGCTGCTTGGACCAGGCTGTTCCCATCCTGAACTCTGCAGTGGATGCAGTGAGATGAGCCTCTCTTCACATCCATTAAAGCCAAACCTGAGCATCATCCTGCAGCACCAGCTTGATATAAATCTGTTACCAGCATCTGACCACCTTTCTGCAGAGTTGGAACCATGAGGACAGACAGTTACCACAATGATGCGAGAGTGATGCAGACAAGTGACTTATCTGGGATAAAGCCAGCACAAACTTAACCTCTGTGGCTCTTAGAGCAAATTTGATCCAGTGGGGAAAGCCTGCAGCATCAGGCAGCTGTGGCATCTTTCATCTGGCACTAGATCCTCCAAATTCAGCTCTTACCACCAGTCAAATGTGGGCTTTGAACTCTGTGCTCTCAAGAAGAGAAAACAAGAGGAAAACGGATCATTTGCCCCACGAGTTTATTCCAGCAAGAGCATCTTTCAGGTGAGTGACCACGTCCCCCCTGATGTGCAGGAGGCAGCTGGGGACCAGGGCTATTTTGGTACCCAAAGCAGCGATGTGCCCTGCTCCAAGGTTGAGATGTCGAGCTTCCCAGCAGCTGGAAATGCTTTACCCAAGGCTGCTTTTCTCCCTCTTCCTTTTTGACAGCAGCAGTGGGGACCTTTGGGCGCTTCAAAGGCTGATTTTAATCACTTACCTGATTGAAGCGATTGCCTCCTTTAACTTTGATATTTCTTGTCATTAGCCTCCTGACCTCCGGGATTAAGATATTCAGCTTCAAAAGCCAAACTGGCTTTGTTTATGCTGGGGCTGCTCCTGCTTTCCCAGCATGGGATTCATTTCTCAGCAGTGCTCAACAGGGGTCATGCTCTTCCCTGGGAACCAGGAGGGGCTGAGAGGCTGCATCTTGCCCTCCCTCATCACCTCTTGCTTTATTTGCTATGGAGATGTTTGATTCCACTGGTCTTAGTGTGGGATTAGAGAGAAGGACGTGTCCTCTTCTCTTGCCAGCTTTAGGGATGACTTTTGTTCACATATTTACCTGGGACTGATGTGCAATCCTCGCTGTTCCCTCTTTCAGAAGAGCTGGGTTTTGCACTGCTCTCTGCAATCCCAGGCTTGCTTTCCAGTAACATCTGGAAATCTAGAGAATTTCCAGAGGAGCACCTTATGCTGGGCGCTCTGCAGAGGGCAAGTTGGACCCAAGCAACTTAAGGGGCTGAGACAAACCAGAGCAGATGGCTCGATCAGATGGCCCCCAAAGTGAACCAGCTGGTAGGATGGTTACTGGAAAGCACAGACCGGCAGCACTGCAAACCACTCCTGTCATGGTCAGTTACTGGGGGTTGGGCATGAATGAGAGCTTCTGCTCCTCACCAATGTGGAAGGTGGGTCATGTCATTCTTCCCACCAGCCAGTTGTTGTGGCCCCCCCAGAGCCCCTTTTTCTTGTGTGACTCCAGCCTGTATATGGAGGAGCCAGAATTTCTGGCTTCTCTCTTTAGGAGGAGGCCATCTGATTTATTGTTTGGCCTCAGAAGACATCAGGCACGTAGACAACAGTCTTGGCTAGACACAAATCTGGACCTGAACACTTCTGTCTTTATTGCCCCTGAGAACCGGGGGTGATACCTCTACCTGCATCTGTATCTAAAAGGATGGAAAGGAGAGGAAACCAATGTTGTAAGGATCTAAAGCCTCCTTCCTGGATATAAGTCCCATTTTCTGTAATCATTTCCCATATGTGCCCAGAGCTGAATTAATATGCCGAATGGGATCACCCTCTTGTTGTCCTCTTCAAGGGACTATTCCCTTTTTGAGCTGAAGGTGCAACCAAGCTGGTCTCTGCCCCTTGCTGCTGTCAGGGCCATCATACCAGAGGGTGATGGAGAGAGTGCAGTAGGTGGTTTTGAAACAGAGGTGTCAGTCAGGCTTGAGACCCTCAAACTCTGAATTTTGTGGACATTTGTTTCTCCCAGCAGGAACTATTGTTTCTGACATATTTATCCAGCTCAGTGCTACCTTGAGATATCGCTTTTGACAGATAACCTTCTTAAATTAAACATACAAATGTGCTGTACTGAGAGGGAAGATGTGAGCACTAATGGTTCTGAGGATGATGGAGGAACCTGCCCATTACCTCCTCCTGAGCTGCTAAATTTGCTGCTGTATTAGGAGAAGGAACTGCAAGCCAGCATGATCAAAGGGGTAATGGGAAGAGAGATAACAGGTTTGGGACTGAAGATGAAATGCTATTCAAATTGAGGGGTGGGAGAGGCCGGGGGAAAGAAGTCAGGTCTCTGCTGTATCAAAACTGATGCCAAGTTAGAGAGGTCTTCTCCAGGCTGAGCAACTCCAGCTCTCTCAGCCTGTCTCCACAGGAGCTTCAAGTTTATAAAATGCATTTAACTTGTATATTTTATTTTACACTTTAATTGCCAGTTGTTCCAAACTGAGGCAGTTCACACAATCTCCACCAATCTGACACCCGTTTCCTCCTACCCCTGCCCTGCTCCTCTCACGTGCAGGAAGATTTCAATCTGCTCTTTTTCTCCTCGCTTCTCTCTGCCTCCGAGTTCCTCCTATTTTTCTTCTCTTCATCCCATTTTAATTCCCTCATTGATGAAAACACCTTGACTGATTCCCCACTTCCCTCCCGCAGATGAAATGCCCAGTTCCTTGACACACTGAAATTGCTAATAGCTCTTACTGTTCCTTTTCCTAAATGGAGTATTTCTGAAGAATTACTTAGCTCAGTGCTCCATCAGCTCCTTGCCTGTGCTGGTCAGACACACAGGCAGTAGCTGTGCAGCACTAACAGCAGTGCTGTGGTACCACGCTGCTGTGTGTCTATAATTGAGCTGGAGGTTTATGATTCAGTGTCTGGGCTTTGTTTTTCCTTCATGAACTGTGAGGAACTCTCTGGAGGAAGCGTTTTTGCTCTTTGCTCGCTTGCAGTTATGTATGTTCCTCCTGAATTCTCTCCCCATATAATGTCAACAGCGCTCCTGAAAAATGGATAATCTATACAGGGAGTTTTACAGCCAGGTTCCATTTTTAAAAGCCAACAATAAAACCCAAGCAGCAGCGAGGAAGAAACTGAAAAGAAAAAGGAGAAGAAAAAGGGTGGAAGAATGAAAGGAGGGAGGGAAGTGACTGTGAAACGGGGGGGAAGAAGGGAGAGATGGAGCTGCATTGCTGGAGCATGAAGCTGCAGAGATGAGGGGCAGGCAGAGGAAGGGTTGTTTTGGGAATTTGGAGAAAACTGGTTGTATCCAAATCCCATGCATGAGAAAGGAGCTTTAGCACTGCTCACCCTGTCCCTGCTCCTCCAGCCAGCACTTGTCCCCATTTGCAGGATGAAATCTCCACCAGTGGCACAGCCAGACCCTCTGCAGGGCTGCTTGGCCACTGGATTCAATCTTTCCCCATGTCTAGGTCTGTAACAACTCTCCAGCTGAGGTGTGGATCCCATCGGGGCTTTCCTATTCTTGGATCACTGTACAGAATACGGCCACTATTCAGAGTGACAAAGATAGCTTCTGCATAGACACCTCTGCAGTGCCAAGATACGCTTCAGGTGTCTCTCTGCCCCTTCCAGCTCCTTATCTCTGTCCAAATCCCTGATGACAAGGGGCTACTGCCATACGGTTTTATTGTGCTGTTCCATACCATGCACAGGCTTCAAATCCACTTCAGAGGAAAAGGAGTGAATAACAGCACATATTCCAGAACAGCTTGAGACAGCAACGGCAATTTCAGCCAGGAAAAGGTAGTGAGGATTAAAAAGAAAATAATTGACAAATAATACAATCTGGGAATTTCCCAGATGAAATGCTTTGGAACCAGCAGCATGTTCCATTAACAGGATTTCATAGCAAAGCCTTTTGTGTCTGAAGAGTTGGGTTTCCTTTTGAATTCTAGAGAGTTTTGAAATTTAAGAATCTTAACGGGAGGAAAAAGATGTTAAAGGAGTAAATGAACCCCAAGAAATAGATTGGATTAAGCTGAAAAGTTTTCTTTCTCTAACCCTGAGAGAGAGGCTGGTTTGGTGGGACAGTGACACTGGAGAAAGAAGAAGTCTGATATTTGCCCATACTCCGAAGTGCAGATGGGGAGGGATGGGCAAGACTCTCTGGTTTGCTGGAAGAATATCAGGAATTAAGAAAATGCGAATCTCAGCAATGCTGCAGGGCATGGTACAAGCATGATGCTGCTCCTCCCATGAAAGGCCAGGCAGAGCCCCAGCCCCAGCCCCTACAGACACATGGAACCAGACCCAACAGCTATCCGTGAGGGATGTTCTTTACTGTGAGGCTGGTGAGGCACTGGAATGGGTTGCCCAGGGAAGTTGTGAATGCTCCATCCCTGGCGGTGTTCAAGGCCAGGTT
>JANHGB010047313.1:5057-22277 GCA_026283785.1 Coracopsis vasa
TGTCCAATCTGGCCTTGAACACCGCCAGGGATTGAGCATTCACAACTTCCCTGGGCAACCCATTCCAGTGCCTCACCATCTTTACAGTTAAGAACTTCCTCCTTATATCCAATCTAAACTTCCCCTGTTTCAGTTTGAACCCGTTACCCCTTGTCCTGTCACTACAGTCCCTAATGAAGAGTCCCTCCCCAGCACCCCTATAGGTCCCCTTCAGACACTGGAAGGCTGCTATGAGATCTCCACGCAGCCTTCTCTTCTCCAGACTGAACAGCCCCAACTTTCTCAGCCTGTCTCCATGACGGAGGTGCTCCAGCCCCTGATCATCCTCGTGGCCTCCTCTGGACTTGTTCCAACAGTTCCATGTCCTTTATACGTTGAGGACACCAGAACTGCACACAATGCTCCAACTGAGGTCTCACGAGAGCAGAGCAGAGGGGCAGGATCACATCCTTCGATCTCCTTCATTCCCTCACTTCATTCTGACAGCGACTGCTGATGCTGTGATTCACCTCCCGGGATGCTATCTGTGAGGGGGATGAGCAGCAGGGAAGAGTTTAAATAGGCAGAGATCATCATTTAAAAATGAGGGAGTCTGAGGCTGGTATTCCCAAGGAGGACAGTGGCAAGGTCCTCAAAGGAAGTGGCTTTTCCCAAAAGCTGCTGGAGAGAATTAGCAGCTGGGAGACCCGATTCCCCTCTATTGTTCAGCCACTGATGTGCCGTGTGACACGTTGCAGCTTCACTGCCACCAGATAAAATACGGGAATGGGATCAAGTCATGGAAAGAACATGCATGTGTGTGCAAGAGGGATCCAAATTTCCTGTGCACCTTTAAGTACACTTATTTCTTGCCAAGGGGATCTTCAAAAGAACACCACTACCAGTATATTCTGTCTGCTTTACCCACCGCCCTTTTGATAGAAAGTATATATCAACCATTTTCCACCTTGCATGACATTCAATTCATGGAGCACATCTGTTCACTGCAATCCCTCTTTTGGTCCCCACATGCCAATCTCAATCCCCAATTACCCCTCTGAAATCCTCAGATGCCTTGATTTACTCTCCACAATTCCTGGCTCCTACACAGAGCTGGGACCCTGCCTTCTGTGCATGCCCAGCAAGCACCACACTCCTGCTGGCCCCCTCTCCCCAGCACTCTCCATGTGCTGAGGTCCCTTTCCTTCCACACTCTGTGCCACCCTCCCTCCCCATTCACAGTCACAAACACGTACAAAGTGCCTTCTGCTTATTAAGCACTTCCATTCTGCAAAATCTCACAATTAAAACTAATCCTTATCCTGCAAATAAGCTGAAAGCGAAAGCAGTGCCTTACAAAGCTTTCCATTTAATGAGCAGCTTTGCTGTGGCCCTCACCATTCCTCATCTTCTCCACTCTCTTCTCCAAGTGAAATAAAGATCAGCCCCCCCTACGGCTCCTTACTGTAAACATTAATTCAGGAGGTTACTTACATATTAATGCTGACCCTCTTTCTGGCACCTTTACTGATACAGAACAGTCCCTCAGCAGTCCCATTAGCAGCAATTGTTGATTCTTAATGTGGGCATGGGTGGTGGAAGCTGACCTCTATCACTTCTCCCTTCCTCGCCTACTCTCTGAATGGAACCAGTGCTTGCGAGTACCAGATTCCTGCATTACATATGTGCCTGGGACACAGTGCTGGTTTTCTCCCCCCATGCAATCACCTAGATGGAAGCTGGGTGGGTTTGTGCTTGTTACATAGAAGGTGTTAATGCATAACTCAGGGTCACAGCAGAACACTTAATACAAGGACTGAGCCCATAAAGGACACCACTGATGTGTCAGAAAACTTCCAGAGGAAGGAGCAGCTTTGCCTGTTATCATGCAGGATGCATGTTTGCCACAACTTTCACTATATTGAAATCGAAGAATTTGGACTTGCTGGTTAAATATACATACGCATACATTATATGGCTGTAGGGTTCCTTCTCAGATTTTAGCTGTTGTTATAGTGTGAAATGAGGATTAAACATGATGCAGTTAAGATCCATGTCCATTTCACCTCCAAGAAACTCAGGTCACCCTCCCATTCCTCCAACGCAACACTAAAGCAGTCTATTCCCCACACACTCTTACAAATCCAGTGGGTTAGTCACTGGCTCCTGCCATGTAACCCCCCTATCCTGGGACTCTCACGCCAACTTTGCCCTCAGTTTTATCCCACTGTTTGTCCTGAATACCCCACAGAGCTCTGTCAGTACACTACTGTAATCCCTTTGGCTTTTCCTCAAGTAAGACAACCAATCATGCCTAATTGTTCCCAGTTCTGTGATGGTTTAGTGATGTGAATAAATGTCCCCTCAGGATGATGCTGCATCCGCTCAAATTGTTCACTTGTGATCTAAATACAAAGGGCATCTATGTCCTCTGATATGAAAGGCTGCTACATACAACAGATAATGGTATTTATGTGGAAAAAAGGCAGATTTACTTTAGTAACACAGTTATATTTTTAACTACGATGTACCAAAACCTCAGAATTTCTTAACAGGGTCACTTATGTCCCAGTGTCTCCCACACCCCCACCAACCAGCTGGATGCAGTTGAAACTGTGAACATGCTCAGAAAACTGAATAGTATCAACCAAGTCCCCATCCCTCAGTATCAGTCATTCAGAAACCTTCTTGCTTTCACAGATTTACCTGGAATTTGGTCCTGCTTCTCACACTGCTTTCCTCAGCATACCAGGAGACCCACGTGGGCATCAACAGAGGGGCTCCCCCATTGCTCCTCTGCCCAGAAATCCCACATTCCTCACATTCCAATAGCAACCCAACCTCAGGGGAAACAATCCAAGCTGCAGCTGGTCTAGCAGCACAGGCTGCCCTCCCAGAATAGGCTGGCGGGAGCTCAATGAAACTAAGGGCCAGCTCAATGAACCAAGCTCAATGTCCACAAAGCCCCTTCTCCACATCTCCATTTCCTTCACTTTCTTGTCTCAACAAAGACATTTAAGGAGCTTTACCCCCATTCACAGCCAAAACAACATCTCTGAAGGATAAGGCAGCCAGTTTCTCCAGGGCTGATGCACACAGATTTACACCCTCTGTGTTAATTTCCAGCAACACACCCACCACCTCACTCCAGTCTTTCAGCCTTGATCCTACTACACCCACCCAATGTTCAATGTTCATAAGGAATAAATACATTTCTCCCTTCACAAACTAGAGTGTGTGAGCCTCTGGGCTGAGCTGCATGCAGTAATGCTCCCCACAAGGCCCACAGAAAGCAAAGCGTGATGGCTCCGCCTTGCTTTCCCTCATCTCTTTCTCCACTTCCCTCACCACCCAGTGGTAAGCAGGGGAGATTGGCTTTGTGAGGTTAGAAGTAGTGAAAGGCAACTTCAGTTTTCATATACCGTGATCAATATTTACTGGAGCAATAAAAGAGCTCAGAAAGTGCAGTGCTGGCATGATAGAGAAGCTGGAGAGAGGAAAACGGCATTTAAAGTCTTCAGAGGGACATGACAACCGGTTAATGATTACTTAGGGACTATCAGATTTCTTTCTTCATTTATTCTGCCAGAGTGGTAGAGTAGTTAAAACACAGAATAATAAGGCAGGAGGCTGGGCCTGGCCCAAGTCTGGGGAAGTGTTTGTGACAAGCAACTCTCTGTTTTCCCACCCAGTTTTGAGAGAGCATTGCTTGTTAAGGTGAATAGGAGTACATCTCCCTGCTCCTCTGCTGACATGGCATCGTGGGCAATGCCCTTTGCTCTCTGAGGCTTTTCCAAATGAACACTTTGTCACATTTCTCCTGATCAAAGGGTCTTGCTACTGGTAATTTGTCTGCTTTCTCAGGGTTTTTCTCTAGTCAGTTCATCAGCTAGCAAGCCTCTGGCATTGCCCTACAAGTAGGGTAAACCTTGGGCTGTTTTGGATTCGATCTTGGTCTACAAGCCGCAGCACCTCAGCTGCACTCCATGGCCTCTCCAAAGCACTATGAGGGGCCTCCAGGCAAAGATGTTTCCTGTGGAGCAGTCCAGACTTCAGCAGAAAGAAAAGATCCAAACAAAACATCAGGCAGGCCAACTCCTCAAACAACCCCTTTTGTTATCTATTACCAGATAGCAATGCTGCTCCTTAAAACACAGGGACAGAGTCTGGTGTAAATAACAAAACGGACTATTAGCTGAAGTTGTCAGATGAGGAGAAAGCAGAGGGGCAGAAGAGGCAAAGGATTTGCATAATCAGTCCCATTCAGAGAAAGCTCATAGCTCCTCATAGCACACCATGCTCCCTCACATTGGAGCACAGGATTAAGACTTGATGATTCCACATTTGTGAGATAAACCCAAAGTTACCATGATAGTTTAGCCTTTAAAACAAACCAAACGTGTTAAGGATCTTTGCAAGGTTCTCCGACTTGCATATCATCTGCTTCCCCTACATAAATTACACTGCTATTAGTATTGCTTGATGAAGAGCATGAAACAAATTGAGCCTCTAGCCACTTCCAATAGATAAGAGTAGTTAACCCATATCTTCTAAGCCACATGCACATCACTGGTGACAAAAATGAGATTCTTGGAAGTCATCTGGAAGACAGGGCCTCGCAGGGAACACATTTTGACTCTTTCATCCAGAGAGATAGAAGAGGCTCAGGCACGCAGCTGGGTCCAGCCATTGCTGCAGGCAGTGGGGGAGTCCTGGGGAAGAAGCTGGGCACGTGAAAATGTTGTGAGGGGTATTTGGGTTATGATCACAGAAGACTAGATGCAGAGCAGCAGTAAACAAGGTAAGATTGCTGCCCTGTCCAGATTAACCACTGGAATGGTGTAGAAAACTAGCACTGATTGGGTTTGCTGCCAAATGTGGGGCTTAGGAAACAGGATGCAGGAGCCTAAACTTCCTCAGTGATTCAGAGCAACTCTGGGTCAATTTCACTGATTTTTGCCTCGGTTTCCACAAGTGCAAAAAATGGAATGGATTAACTAATCCTAGCTACACTAATGGCAGGAAAGAAGTTAGAAGTGAGTGGGATGCAGACGTCCACAGAAAATGACAAAGAACGGATAATGAGAATTGGAAAGAAGTCAGAAGTTGACTGGGGAATAAAAGACAGACAGGAAGAAGATAAGACGCCTCTGCTAACTGCAGTCACTATGAAGTCACAATGTAAATCAGCCACAACACTTGTTGCCTGTTTTGTTCTGGGGCTCTGGCTAGTTAAGTTTCAACATGCAAATTCATTTACTGCATCTGTTGCCACTCTTAAGCCCCGATTCACATCCATTCTTGTAAAAGACCCAACAGAGATTTGGGAGCATCACCCACTCCCAGATGTAAGGGGATGCTGACCCAACCAATTTGCTACCCTAGATCCTTCTGGAGCATAGAGCCAACCTCTAACACAGCAACTTCTCATGGCTTGTGCCCTAAGCTCTCCAGCAAGGTCATTGCCAGTGTCCTTCCAGCTCCACCCTATGCAGCCCACTGGCAAGCTGCTCTCTCCTGTGCAAAGGCTGCCAGCAAAAGCAAGCGAGCAAAGGCTGCTGCAGATTCCCAGGGGGCAGATGGTAATGCCATGCTGAAGATAGTAGGAGGGAAAACTTATATCCAAGTCAATTAGGATTAATGCAATGTGGGAAAGTATTAGTTCTGGAGCTGTAGGTTTCTCCATTAGAGATGGAAGGCAGATTGGGAAGAGAGGGGGGAGGAAAGTGAAGGCAAGCTATCAAAGCCAGTGTCTTGGCTCTCCAGTCCTTGTCCTTTCTCTGTTTTTTCGGGGAAGTGATGAGGTGTGGATCTAAGACATTACACTCCAGAGATTGTCAGTGGCTCCAAATCACATTAAGGCAGCAATTTTCTTGCTCTTCCTTGCATCTCTTTTGCTCAATGCCGTTACATGCTGACGGTGGCTTGGCCTGTTATCAATGGAAAACTAAAGACATTCTCCAAAATGAAACATCACATCCTCAAAACCTTTGCATTCAACTTCTTTGGGCTGAGGAGAGCTCATTTTTAAAGCTGTGGATGACAAGAACAACAGTAAGGTTAAGTGCTAGCCCTGTAAGAAAGGTCCGCAAACAGGTAGGATGGGCAGGTAAACTAGATACACTAAGCAAGCTGAATGGTAGAGCTGGGGGAAGTATTCCTATTGCTGAGAAGTTGAAGGGCTCTGCCTTTCCTTTCAGTGCTGACCCCCGAGCATACAGCAGTAGGTCTCTCTTCCCTCTTGCAGTACCTGCTCATACACCTGTATTAAGAGGTTCCAAAATCCATCATGCCTCCCTGAGGCAATGTCCCTGCTAGGTCAGTGCATCTTGGTGCTCCTGCACTGCAGGCCAGTATGAAATAGGCACAAGTGAGTGCTCAGCCTGCAGGAAGGAAGGACCTGTCAATATTATTTGCCTGTGAAGTGCCATACATGCCTGAGGAACTTTATAAATAAGTCAATAAACAAATAGCATCAATATACAAAGAGGAATGAATGGTGAACCCTCTTACCTCTTCCTAAAGAAATAAATAAGGGTCAGAAATTGAAATTATACATATTTCAAAATCCACCAAGAAGCTGTATTTTGACAATCTGGTGATGGAGGAAGTCTCAAAGCATCCCTCTCCCTCTGAATAATGATGGACAGCAGAGCACACTGAGGATGCTTGCAAATTCAGAATAAGAATGCTGTTATAGTTACAGTAGCAATTTTAACTACTAATGTAGCCAATTATATACACATACACCTAATATGCTGGCAGACCCCTCCTTATTCCAGCTTTGAACTGCTGCAGTTGGCAATTCCCTCTGATCCTTACCCTGCACCGTTTAAGCATTATAGGTAGTCCAAGGAAGAAAATTGGAATATTCAACTCCTTAAAACTAGGCAGATACTTCCATGTTTCCCTGGACTGGGTTGTTAAAGAGAAGCAAAACATCCAGAGCTCTGCATGATTTTGTAAGCACCAGGAAACCGTGTGCTACTGTTAAAATGGCACCCCGATCTTCAAGAACAAGGACTGAGTCCTCGAGCAAAACAAGGGAAGTCACAGGCTCTAAATCATTAACTAACAGGGTTACTTCAACTCAGCATTAAAAAGGGCATTGTAGAAGATGGGAAGATGAAATAGGTTTAGAAAATTCCCTGCCTTATTTTTGTTATTATTATTGTGATGAGAAAAAAAAGCATTGTGGTTTGAAATCCATTATTTCCCTGCAGTGTTTGCAACTCCAATATAGCAACCCCAGCTGTTATCTTATTGCTTATCTAGAAACTACAGGTGCACCTGAACATAAACAAAACAGGAAAAGAATGGAAAGCTAAATAGCAACAAGGGAAAAAATAGGGACAAGCAGCCTGCACTCACAACATACAGGGACCTCTCACATCTTGCAGGGAGCTGCCACGGTACTATCCTGTGTGCTGCTGGTGTAGTATCTGCCAGACCTGGGGCTGTGAGGAGGAGGTGGTGAATTCAGCTAAAGCTACTCTCCCAGCTCAGGCTGCCTCCCTGGTGAAGCCACCATCAGCGCCCACCATCCCTTAGGCACTGGCTCCTGGGAAGCAGGCTTTGCCAGCAGAGGCTTCTCTGTGCTTGGTTTAGGAGCTGCTGTGCTTTTTCCTTTTACATCTGCTTTGGGGTTCTAGAATCTGCCATTCATTTTTGCCCTAAAAAGCTTCAAAAGATGCCAGCTCAAAAGATCATCCTCAGAGAAGAAGTACTTACTACTGCGAAACTGCCAAGAAGCCCAGTTTGCTCATGTAAGGGACCACTCTCTAAGATAAGACCATCAGAGCTGTCAACAAGGGAAGCACAGGAAGGATACCATTACATGGCCAGCTATAAAGCTTAAGCGTGACTTTCCTGAATTCTGCTTCAAGTGAGTGAAAAGTGGAAGCTCTGTACCTAGCTTTATGATGCACACCCTGCAAAACACACATTGTAAACCTTCCCACCAAGAGCATTAACCAGGGAAAACAGCAGAGATTTACACAGTACCTCTACTTTGTAAAATCTAAGATACCAGCAATAGAAAAAGGAATGTTAAAACATAAGTGTATAAGTTGGCGTTACTACACAACATCAGAGGCCAGAGGCGTGAATGAATTCAGATTCCCAACAGCAGACCAGATAGCGTGCATTACACAAAGGAAAATAACACTGTCTCTTCTCATACTATTATTTATGTACATGTTTATGTAGTTAAATTGCAAAAGCTTTCCTTTAAGCAAAATGACACACTGAGGATTTTTTTTTACTCTGTTTTTGTTATTCCTCTAAATGCATTTCTATTTGATTTCATTATTCAATATATATTTTCTTTTTCCAGTTACATTTGGGAGACAGGTACAACGTACACACATTCGTACTTTAGTGTTGTGACAACCAGCATCACAGTTGTTGAAATATCCATTTCAAACCCTGCTTTAGTGCAATCAATCAAATCCTGTGCTGCAATACAGGGAAAATAAACAAGGCTATCGGTCTGCAGCTCCTGGTCGGGTGGATGGGGTACAGAGCGTGGAAGACTAAAGGGGAGTGAATAGAGAAAAAGGGATGCCAGAAAGAAAGATTATTTCAATGGTTCAAAGAGCTTAAAGAGTCTTAGAGGGGATTAAAGAATAAAACAATATATTAAAATTGCAAGGAAGCAAAACCAGAAATTCAACCATCTCGGTATCTATGAGAATGCATGGACCATGTAGTATTAAAGCCTTGAGCATCATACTTACGAGGAAAGAGAGAGACAGCAGGAAAACTGTGCTATTGCAAAAGCAAATCCTTCCGACCCTCAAAAGCTGGAATTCTCAGACCTCTACCCCTCAATCTGAGTCATAAGATTGCCAACAAAAACGTTTGTGTTCAGAGGCAGCCCTTCCTCTTGGAAGGGCTTATTGCCAGCAAAGCTTCATTGTGCCGAGTAGTTGATTCCTCCTTAGGTAGGAGAGGTGCTCCAAAAACTTTTGCTTTCAAGCCCTTAATTTCACCAGTAAAACATTTCCAGGGAGCAACCTGTCCTGACTTTCAGAGGACACCAGTTTTGCTGAGAGGGTGTATGGTTGTATGAGTGTGCGTGCAACATCCAAATGAGTAGGGGGGAATCCTGTTCTGCACATGCTGGCACCAACTGTCTTCTTTAAGTGTGTGTATTATGCTTCTGATTAGCCAGAAACAGACCCCAAATTCCTGCAAGCAAGACTCTGCAGGAGCATATGTTCAGAGCACACTGACAATTAAATGAGAATTTCATGTCATCTCAGTACAACAGAATGCAATGAAAACTATTTGCCTGGTTCTAGAAATGAAAAACCAGCACCACCAAAACTACATTAAACTAGCACTGAAATTCTGACAAAACTTCCCATTACACCAGCACTGTGCGTGTGTATTTTATATACATGCCTCCTTACTTCAAGCATGAGAAATGTCAGCCCAGAGGGAACTGTCTGAGAAAGCTACAAGCAGGCATTGAGCTCAGTACTCGTTGCTTACTGTGTTCCCATTTTTATTCTTTTTTCTAATATTTTGGGATGGAAGTGTTGCAGCTGTTTGCTTTCATTTAGAAACAAAATGTGAAGCAGACATATTTGACATAGCAGCACTTGCTTGGGTTTTCAAGGGAGACTGAAGCAATACCTAACGAGACAAATCATCCTGTTCTACCTGCTCCTCGCTTACCACCACAACTCTTTCACCAATTCCTTTCCTGCTTTCATGTCTAAGCCTATTGCCTGTGCTGCTTATAAGAGCTGCTGGGATTTCTTTTCCATCTCTTGCATTCCAGACTTGCTTGGCTGCAGCTTGCAGCTCCTGAAGCCATTGCAAACATTCCCACTGTATCATGACTACCCTTAAGAAACTGGCTGGGCAAGGGTGTTCAGTAGGCAGAACATGTGTTTTGGAACCCCTTCTGACATAAAGGGGACACATGTGGCTCTTTCACAACAGAAAGACACCAGAAAGATAGGTGGGACCATTGTAGACCAAGCTACAACATTATGACTAGACCATGGCAATACAAATGCAGCCTGAAAGCAAAATACTTTATTGCAACATTTAGAAATCAGCTTAAAAAGAAACATGTCTTATTCTATAAGTATTTCACACAAAAATTCTGCAATTTTGTAACCTTCTAAATGCATTTTCTATATTGCAAAAATTAGATCAAGCTCAGGAAATAATCAATACACAGAAAAGTATCCTATTCTGCATTGTCCTCCCCTTTTCTCTTTCATTTTCCTCTTTTTATCCAAGGGAGCTGACTGCTAGACTCTTGCCCTGGCATTCTTACCCAGAAGGGATCCAGACAGCTGGGAGAGCCAGTCGTTCCCCATGCTTGCTTAAGGGGATATAGTAATGACACTTCAATCTTCTTCTTGCTGTGCCCTACAGCCCCCATACATTACTACAGAAAACAGGTTTACAAAGACAAGAGTCCATCAACATCATTACACCAGCTGTTATTGCTCCAGTGAGTGCCAGAAAAGGGTAGCGAGAAGGGTGGGTGAGAAAGAAGGGACAATTTGTTTTACAACTGAAACACAAGTTCTCTAATGCCTGTCTATTTGCTTCCTTTCTTCATTTTAATTCCTCCCTCCCTACAGTTTTTCTCTTTGTGGGTGTCAAATGCAGATCTGGGTTTTATCCTGCTTTGCTACAGTTTAAGAGACACATGCCTAGTCCTATTTTGTAGAGGACAATATGTCCTCTCTAAGTCATACAAGTAATGGTTCTCCAAGACTCCTTGGTCCTGCCAGTCTGATCTCCTGGCATGAAGCTCTACTTTGGAATTATCTCCTGTTTCCTTAAATTCCCTCTGCAGAGTATTTAGCAGAGTCATAGACACAGCTGTGTCCAGTGAGGGGGATGCTGGTTGACATGGAATTCAGTCAGATATTGAACCTCCCACGGGTAGGTGGTGTGTGGTCTAACTTCCCACTGCAGTTAATGGAGACTCAGTCCTTATGGGCGGTGAAGTCAAAAGGTTAATTTAGCTGATCAGGAGATGTCTGCTCTGGGATGAGTTGAATTAAGCTCCTAGGCTCAATTGACTGCACTGAATCTCTATCAGCTGTAATGGGCGTTTAGACACATACTCACATCTAGATACCTACAGAAATACCCCTACATCTAGACATTTTAGTCTGGAGCTAAACCTCATTCCATGAGTCAAGAGAATCTCTGCCTATTCTCCCTCTTCCTTGTGACTATAAATAAGAGATACCTATTCCTATGCCTTAAATCCTCTTCTTTTGTGCAACAGGACTAAGAGCTTGCATGAATTGCATGCACTGAGAGATATGCAACACCACAGAATAGTTTGGCAATAGTTGTTTCCAGGTAATGGTGGGCTGTTGCAGAAGGTAGGATATAGCACACCTGACAGTGGATAGCTGCAAAACCATGATACAGGGCAAACCAATTCTCCTCCTGGCAGGGCACCACAGACACACTTACAGTGTCAGGTACAAATGTTCCCACAGCCACCTGAGCTTGCAGTGATGTGCAAAATGGTTTACAGAGTTAGGATAGGTCTGTGTCCAAGCTCAAACCCTCGTGAGACACAGAGTTTATCAGCTTAGGTACAGTGCCTTGCTATCACAGCACTCTCTGGTTTCCAAGAGTGAGAAAGCCCTTCCATGCATGGTGGCATCTTTGTGCCACATCAGTCTACAACACAGCCACACTGGTTGAGAAGGCTCACAGATTTTGGAGCTCTTCCTGCAGTGTTCACGTGAGGCTTTGATGGTCTTGGTACTCCCACCTTTTTCAGCAAAATGGAGATGGTTAAAGCAGGCTGTGGCCCATGCTTAGATAATACCCTGGAAATTTGTGTTATACTGAAAACAAACTACTCCTTCGGATCTGAAAATGCAGGGGCGGGCTTTCAAGTGCTCCTACCTGAAAGCCCAGATAGAACAGTGAAGCTCAAAGGCACATTAAAATGAAATAACAACATACACCACTTATCTTTTTTCCCCTCTCTAAAGTACTTTACAAGCTTTTGTTAAATTAAGTCTCATCACACCCTTGGGACATAGGTGCAGTAAATACCTTCATGAGAGGCAAGACACAGACAGCTCTCCACAAATACTCCTCTGACTGAATTGATTGATTTCAGCTGCACCCTTGTACTGTCATTTCCCACAGAGTTTCAAGCAATCAAATTTTACTGCCACAAAGGGTTTGCAGGAAATGAACTGCATGGCTGTACACAAGAGAATTTGCTTATGAAAGGTATGTGAGCAGAGCCCAGCAAAGAACAGAACAGCAGCTCTGTAAGACCAAGCTTTTCTGCATTTAAGGTAATAATCCAAATGTTAAGCTGTGCATTATCAGCACAAGCCTGGTTTATGCATTTTTAATCTATTTATGTATTTTAATTAGGCAGCTAAATGGAAGGGGGAAATCTCTAGCAAGTAGGTCCACTTTCAGGTTGCAAACTAGGTTGCTTTCCGCCACATAAGTAATCCCCTTCTGCATGCATGCTGACCAGTGTCCTGAGGACATGCAGAGTAACAGACACTTGACAGTCACAGGCCAGGTGAAAAGATGCTGGCAAGTCACTAATCAGTGCTTTGTGCTTGGTGACTAAGAAAACTCATTTCCTAGCAGGACAGAATGAGATACCTTACCACCTAATTCTAATTCAGAATGGCTTAATGCAAAAATATGTAAAACAAACATACCCACATAAAAAGCCAGGAGGAAGAAAAATGTTCCAAGGAAGTGAAACATTACAGGTATTTAAAACCAGGGTATGTGTGCACAAAACCAAAACCCCAAACACCAAAACTCCACAATAAACAATGGGAGCAGCACTAACTTTTAACTGGGGCATATGAAGATCCACCTAGATTTCTCTTCTCTGTAAGTATGGGAAATTCAGGAAAAGCATCTTAGAAGCAAACTTACAGCCCAACAATTGTTTGTAGAAATGGTTCCGTTTTGAATCCTTTGACTTGAGTATTTGCAAGTAGCAAATGCATTGGCTGTAGTTATCAACTGTGTTTTGCAGAGAGGTAAACTGAGGCAGAGGAGCTAAAAGCAGTATCCTCTTGAACACCTCAGTAATTTTTCAAAGCTTTGTTTCAGATCTGAGGCCTTTCTGTCTGTTTTCCACCTCCCATGTTCTACAGCTCCCCAGGTCTGTTACTGGGTATAACTTCACAGGTACGACCACATCAAAGCTCCTGTTAATTTAGAGGACCCTCATGCTCTGAGCTGGGTCAAAGGAAGCCAAGTTCTCAGACTTATCTGGTAATTTAAGACAAAAACCAAAAAAGACAGATTAAAGTTCTTTTCTGAAATTTATATTTATGGCTGCAAAGTTGCTCTCTTTCTGCTGCTTGTATTGAAATAGTTGCATTTTTAAAGAGCAGCAGAGAAAAAAGCAGATGCAGTTAATGATGCTGGATGCTGGAGAGGGACTCTTCACCAGGGACTGTAACAATAGGACAAGGGGTAACGGGTTCAGACTTAAAGAGGGGAAGTTCAAGTTAGATATAAAGAAGAAGTTATTTACTGTGAGGGTGGTGAGGCACTGGAACAGGGTGCCCAGAGAAGCTGGCGATGTTCAAGGTTAGATATAAGGCGGGTTGGAACTGTATGACTTTAAGGCCCTTTCCAACCCAAACCATTCTATGATTCTATGAATTTATCTTTTTTTTTTTCCTTTCCTGCCTTAAAGGTTTGGTTTTTTGTTGTTTGGTCAGAACTATTTTCCAATGAAATTTGGAGACTGATTCATCAGATGTGTTCCACCACAGAAAATACTGGTATTTAAAATCTCAAACACTCCATAATCTACTGCATCATCGCTACACACAAGATGACTTCAATTCTTCACTTCCAAACTAAATCTTTGGAAGGGGAGAAAGCCTTTACTTTGTTGAACAAATTAAAGAAATCCAAGTAAGTTTTTAATCATGGGGAAAATGAAAGAAATCTTTGACATTCTCTTTGGGAAACCAAACCAAACCCCTACAAGTTCAACAGTGACAAAACCAAAACTGTCTTTTGGTCAGCTCCAGGTGATCTATCTTTTGTATAGATGTAGCCATCAGCAAATTCAGAGGGTGGTGCCCTTGGGTGTTTGGAGCAGTTACGTTTTGGGGGTTTTTTCAGCCTCAGGGCCCTGAGTTATTATTTTAACAGATCTATTTCCATTGTCACATCTCTTTATTTGCCAGAAAAGATTAAAGGGCTTCAAAGCGCTTAGGGAAAAGGTGCGATTCTTAACAACACTGCAAGGTTACAGAGGACTGTCTGCTAATAATGCATGTTGGTTTGGTAACAAGCTGAAGCAGAGAGCAGCAGGGGCACTGCTTCATGGCTGCAGCTTTTTCAAAAGGGCCTGTTAAAAGTATTTCTGGAGGAGAGACATGTGAGTGAAATCTTTAAATGTGCCAACAGGGAGGCCAGACACTGAACTTCTGCCCACTCCAGAGCTGACACCATCCTTCAAAGCAGAGGAGATTGACCTTTGCAGTTGAGAATCACCGAGTGGCAGCAGGGGGGTTCCTGTATTTGTTTCTAAGATGTTTTTTGCCTTTCCCTTGAGATAGGAAAACAGGGACTAGTCATTTGAAGCCATGGTTTGGTGGAAGAAAAATATATCCTTCCCCCTTGGAAAATGGGTTGGAGGAGGGTGGCAGGTCATTGATTAATGAAGCTGTCAGATCAGTGCATAACAAAGTCAAAAAGGGCTCAGAAGAGGACAAGCACAGTTCATTCTCTTCGTCTTCTGCTTTACAAGGAGCACAAGATCTGCTTAGCCTGCTCAAGTGCAAAGCATTAGGTTCTGGTAAGGCCAGCAGCAAGTACTAGACATCCACAATACTGCGTACCTCCTCTTCCTCCCTTCAAGCAATATTAACCATGAACACCATGTCCTGGTCCATTTCTTGAATCACTCTCTGCCAAGCAGGTATGGAAAATCGTGACAATACAGCCTCTTCTCTGACCAATTTTCCCAGTCAAAAACATAAACTGACTGGTGAAGGAAAAACAGACCAGTACTCACATGGCAGCAGCAAGACCTAATAACAGAGAAATGAGAAAAGCCAGGACACTTCAAGTAACTGAGCTAATCTTCATATCATCCTGTATGGTCAGCCAATGAGTCCAACCACCAGGACATTCCCTTTCCTAGGAAATGAGCCCCAGTATTGCTCTTGCTAATGTCCTTCTAAAGCAAACCTCTCTTTCTGTGCAGATGTACAAGAGAAACCTCACTTCCTGGACCAGCATCACACAATGTCAAGCTGAGCTTCAAGTGTGAGTACCCCAGATGGAGCTATGTGCTCTTCAAAGACAAAACATGGCCTCAGTTGCTTTGCTGGATCTGGATCTTAAAAGTGGGAAGGAAGAACCCCGAAACTCACGTCCTTAGCATGTACCAAAACAGAGGGAGAAGCCTGCACAGACAGAGGAAGATAGGAATTGAAAGCAATTCCTGATTGCCATTTCATGACCTTGGACAGGATCCATCACCTCTTTGTAATTTGTTCTTCTTTTCCTCTTTCCCCCATATCCCATATCCACTACTGTGAAATTCAGATTATAACAGCTACATCAACAATTGTGTGAGGACTAATTTAATTGATGTTTGCTAAGTATACAGCAATCCTGAGATGGAAAAGATGAAGCTGGTCAGCTTCACCAAATAAGCACCATACTATATAGTCATGGGGGAAAACACCACCTCCAAGAAAGGGAGAAGAGGAACCTCTGCCAGGCTCTCAATGAATACATGCTGAAAAGGAGCCTGTGCCAGCACTCAAAACCTGAGTAGACAGCAAAGCAGAAGGCTGGCTAACAAGGAGATTCCACTGATAACAGCTTAGATAAAACACCTATAGATAACACACCTAAGGATGAACCAGGCAGCACAGGAATCTAGGCGTGTTCAGTAAAATTTATAGGAAAAGGCTTTGTTTCTTTCCACAGTTATTCAAAATGTCAAGATCTTCCCCAAAGCACTATGCTGAAAGAAAAACAAACTTTTTGGGGCCAGTTTAAGTGTCCCATCTTCATGGATGGAGACAAAGTGAAGTTTCTGAGTGAGAATAAATTACTTTCTTCCACAAATGTATAATCAAGCAACCAAGACTCCGCCACCTATTATGAAAATATCACAGTTTTCCCACTCTGTTCCAGTCTAAGTTTTGTCAACATCATCTTGACTTCAAAAGTCATTGATTTTGCTCATACAGTGTCTCCCAACAGGTAAATCTTCTATTGATATTTTCCAATCATCACCTCTAATTTAGAGCTCTGGGATCGAAATTTACCACTGTAGGATTGTTCTTTCTGTCTCTGAAGACGATAAATTCCCTTCTACGTATTCAGACTATGCCGAGAGTGCCTTAACATGAGGTTTAAGTCCCAAACAATCTCTGTGCTGCTAACATTAGAAGGATAGAGCTTGTGTTTCTCCTTGGTAGGAACAGGTACATACTGAACTGTTCAGTCAGTGTCTTATAAATCCTGCCCCAAATATCCTCCCTTCTTACAGCACTGTTCAGCTTGCTCTGTACCAGTAAGTGATTGCCATCCATTCTTAAAGGGAGCAGTTTACCATCATTGTTGTTTCAGGATATTAGTTTTTTAGGTGATCTACATAGAAAGAAAACCTATAGAAATGAGAACCCTGTGATTACTCCAGTGTTTTGTATTACTACATATTAATCACTCTCCTCTTCAGAGATGCCATTGCTGATTTGAGAGACTCAATTTTCTTTTCTTTAAAGGTATCTCCAGACCATCTTAAAGAGCTGAGCAGGTGTGGAGAGATAAGAAGGAAAACACAGCTCTAAAGTTGCTTAATGCTCAATTCTGAGCGGGTGGAGATGCTCACAAGCTCTCATAAACACAAACAAAGCCCCACAGAGGACCAAGAGGTTCAGTTCCATTCAGTGTGTATGTATTTACCCTTTTTCACAGCATTACAGAGCTACTGTCCTTCCAAAAGAGATATAATAAGGAGGAAAGCTTTTTGTGACCGAGAGCTCTGGCACATTCATCTGGTAGTACAACAGAACAATGAAGAGACAGAGTTTGCAGCTAAACAGAGCCATCACTTAGAAGCTCTAATGTAGTGGCTGTTTTGCAAACCCCATCATCATGAAGCAAAAGGAGAATAATGAAGAAGAGAATAGGATGGGGGGGGGGGGGGGACACACAGGGAACTGGTTGACCCATTAAAAAAATAGATAGGGTCCCATAAAAAAA
>JANHGB010047316.1:10416-27921 GCA_026283785.1 Coracopsis vasa
TGTTGCCGCTGCCCGTCCCCCTCCACACCACGACCACCACCCCTCTCCCGCCTCCTTGCCCCCTCCCCACGTGCGCGCGCAGCCCGGCGGGCCACGCTAGGTCTCGCGAGGTTGCGGTGGGCCGGGCCCGGCTGCCGGAGGCACAACAAACATGGCGGCTGCTGTGGGTTGTTGCTGTGATGGTGAGTAGTGTTCATCTCTTCTCTTCGTTCCCGGGGTCTCCTCATTGCCGCCCAGCTTTGAGGCCGGGCGGGGGGGATGCGGCTGCTCTCAGCTCCGTGTGTGGAGCGGGCGGGCAAGCAGACAGGCAGAGCTGTGCTGCTCCACCGGGCGCGGGGGCCGGGTCCACCGGTGTAGCCCCTCAGCGTCTCCCTTGTGTGGGAGCCGGGTGACACCCAGGTTTAAGTGGAGGACTCCCGTGGCCGTGTCGCTTCCTGCCCGAGCGTGGAGGCGACTGTGGGTTGGAGAAGGATGGAGGACGCGCAGGGTTGCTGTTGCACCGTGAGGTGTGGATCGGGGGCGGCGGAGCGACCGGCGGTTTAAGGCGGCTGCTGTGGCGGGTCGCGGAGCTCGGCCAGGCAACCGGCAGCGCTGCGATGGGAGTGGAAATAGGTGATCTTAAGTAGTTTCCAACCCGAACCGTTCTGTGACTCTCCTTCCCACGCGTGAAACTCCTTCAGAAGGAGCAGAGGGCTTGGAGAGAGACTGGGATCCTTCCTTCTTCGTTATTTTAGCTCTAACTCGTTTCCTCTGGAAAAGATGAGGCTGAGGCACAGAATTCCCCCTTAATTCCTTTCAGGAAAACAGGATACATGTTCTCATAGTCATATGATTCTCTTATAATTACAGCGGTATAGGAGCAGTGAGGGCTTGGAGAGAACCCGTGATCTTTCCTCCTTCTTTAGTTTTAAATCGTTTGCTCTGGAAAAGATGAGGCTGAGGCAGAGAATTCCCCCCTCCCCGCCCCGTAATTCCATGAAAGAAACCAGGATGCATGTGCTCATAGTCATATTATTTTAGTCTCTTGTAATTACACAGTATGAGTTCTTGCTGTGTGTGTTAAACCATTAGGTTTATGTGTCTAAGTTATTTTCTTTAGCAGAATTCTTCAGGCAAAATACTTACAATACCTTTTATCCTTCTGGTGCTTCTGAGACAGTAACCTTAGTACAGATCAGCACTGTAACTAGTGTTAACCCGCTGAGTAGAGGGTGAGTAACCTGTGTTCCACCCATCAGTGTGTAAAGCTGGAGAAGGTGCAGTTGTCTCTGAAGATGATGTTCTGCGTTAGTAGAACCTGAGAAATATGTGGTATAATCAGCCCTGCTGGAGTGCATGAAACACGAGCTGGTGTGTTCAGGTTGCTGATAGTGAGAATTGCATTTATTAGGCTGCAGTAGTGGCAAAGCAAGTGTCTGATCTGTATCATTCATTCCTGAAAAGGAGAACTGCTGGTTGTATATCCATAAGAAATACCATCCAAAATCACAAATGGTTCTTTTGTGCATGGAAATGTAGAGGTTTGAGGCGGTGCTGAATTGTGGCAATTTGCCTACATTGATACAAGAAAAAAGGATGAATGTTTTCAAATTAAATTGATGAGGTAAAGAGAGTTTGATGCACTTGATAGCCAAAATAATGTCTTTTCCTCAATCAGATTTTTAATTTTTTGTATGATTTTCTTCTAAAATTCAATGTCTTACATTTAATTATACAATTAATTGGTCAAGTAAGTTTTTTGCACCCAATACAAAGGGATATATAGAGTCTTTTGTGAAAATATGGACCTTTAACATAGTTTCATGTTGAAACATTCCATATTTAAAATTAAATAATTTTAAATTGTTATTTCTTACTATTCTAATCTGGTGAGAGTTGGCCCAGTCAGGACCTGTCCTGTGTTTTCTCTTCCATACCTTTAATTCATATCCTGATATCTTTGTTTTATTGCAGGAGACACCAACAAATGGAACATAAATTAACTTAAGCCTACGCAAGCCTGGTGACACCTGAAGGAAGGTAGGCAAAATTGATACGTAAAGTTGTGTTCAGGACTAGCTTAATGGTGAGAATAGCCATAGTAGTTGAGCACACTCAGGTATGATGTGAAGACCATGTTCATCTGCGTGCCAGGAAAGAACTAATGCTCGTAAATAACTTTGAAAATACAGGAGATTGTGGTTAAATGTGGTCTTGAACTCAAGTATTGAGTTTTTGTAGGTCACTGATGCTTTGTTTAGTAGCTATTGGAAAGCGAAAAGATATTCTTAGTGAAACTGTAGCATTCAAAATTACTTGTGATTATAATCTGTAGGAATAATAATGTGACTGACTCACCACCCGCTTCCCAAATAAATCCTAAATTCTGTCCTCATAAATTCATTGCAAATGGAGACTCTAGAGGTTTGTCATGCTCCAGAAAAGAGCATGACCAGTGACTTCTAGTGAATATTGTTATTATTTCAATGTGAAATAATGAACTGGATTAAGGCTGTTATGCAGGGTAGGAAACTGTAATTATGGAAGAACTCTGTGTTGTGGTTTAAGCCCAGCCAGCACTGCACGAGCTACTAGGAAGGAGAAAAATAACTCCTACAGCTGAACCCAGGACAGTATGAAACACTGCTTTCTGTTCTTTGCATCCTTGCTAATCGGTGACATCCAGTTGGTTTCCCAGCATCACAGTTCCTATAACTGACTTACCTCTGGGATTTTCTGGAGCCATGTCTTCACCAGGGAAGCTCTTCAAATAATCAGTGAGATAGAAGTGCCTTTCAGTGCGATGCATGTAGGAGTGGGTGCAGTCTTTGAGAAGTTTCTGCTGGAAGTATAATTGTTTCTCTAAAGCTAATAGCAGTACAGTGTTAAAGCCTTGCTTTCAAAACATATCTATCTTTTCAGGTTCCTTTCTTACAACTCTTGGGTGTTGGGGAGAATAATGCACTTGCATTTCCTTGTTTTCCTTCCAGGGAAAGTAGAGAAGCTGTGCCCTGTGCTTTCTATCTAACCTGTTGAGAGTACCTCTGGGAACATGTTTGCTACTTAGCAGGGAACTAAAATTCAGGTATGATTAATTAAAAAATAGTTAGTTGATTTTGATTATGACTTCATTTTATTCATTTTTATATTGTCCTTATGATAATGTTGCTAAAACCCAGTTTTCCCAGTAATATGTATTTGGTGATGAGTTTTTAATGACTTAAAAGCTCTAAAAATAATATTTGTATGGTTGTCACTTTGCATTGAGTCATGCTGTATGATAAAAGCAATCCTTTGCTTAAAAAGAAATCCAAACCTAAACTTGTTTTTATGAATGCATTCAAATTCAGTGACATTTGCATTTTGAAACTGAGCTGTAAGACAGGGACAGGGAGCAGAATGGAGCCCACGTAATCCAAGTGGAACTGGTCAGCAATATGCTACACTACTTCGTCACGCACCAGTCTATGTGGCCAAGGCTACTGTGGGAGCTGGCTGAAGTGCTCACAAGCCGTTTCCCACCATTTACCAGCAGTCCTGGCTCACTGGAAAGGTCTCAGTTCGATTGGAGGTTAGCAAGTGTGACACCCATCTACAAGAAGGGCTGGAAGGAGGATCCAGAGAACGACAGGTGTGTCAGTCTGATCTTGGTGGCAGGGAAGGTGATGGAGTAGATCAGGCCCAGTCAGCATGGGTTTATGAAACGCAGGTCTTGCTTGACTAACCTCATCTTCTATGACAAAATGACACACTTACTGGGTGAAAGGCTGTGGATGTTGTTGACCTGGACCTCAGTAAAGCCTTTGATGCCCACAGCATTCTCCTTGGAGAAACTGCTACTCATGGCTTGGACAGGTGTACTCTTTGCTGCGTAAAAAAATGTCTGTGTGCCCTGGCAGCCAAGAAAGCCGAGAGCATCCTGGCCTGAATCAGTACTGGTGTGGCCAGCAGGGCCAGGGCAGTCAGTGATCGTCCCCCTCTACTCAGCACTGGTGAGGCCACACCTTGAATCCTGTGTTCAATTCTGGACCACTGACTAAAAGAGGTGTTGGAGCGGTCCAGAGAAAGGCAACGGAGCTGGTGAAGGGTCTGGAGCAGAAGCGTGATAGGGAATGGCTGGGTGTGTTTAGTCTGGAGAAGAGAAGGTTCAGGGGGGTCCTTACCACTCTCAACTACCTGAAAGGAGGATGGAGCCAGGAGGTGGCTGGTTTCCTCCCAGGTAACAACAGGACAAGAAGAAACATCATCGTGTTGTACCAGGGGAGGTTTAGACTGGATATTGGGAAACATTTTTTCCCTGAAGGGGTTGTCAAGCACTGAACAGGCTGCCCAGGGCAGTGGTGGAGTTGCTATCCCTGAAGGTATTTAAAAGACCTGTAAATGTGGAACTTAGGGACATGGTTTAGGGGTGAACTTGGCTGTGCTGGATTAACAGTTGCACTGATGATTTTGAAAGGTCTTTTCCAACCCAAACAATTCTGTGATTCTGTGACAATATTTTTCCTTCTAGGCACAAAAAGTTGTAAACATAAAGAGTGAATATGGGTGAGAAGAAGCCAGAACCTTTGGACTTCGTAAAGGATTTTCAGGAATATCTTACACAGCAGACTCACCATGTAAATATGATTTCTGGATCAGTTTGTGGAGACAAGGAAGCAGAGACTCTCCAGGGAGGTAAGCAAATTGCAGTGCTATCAAATTTTAGTCTCTTAGACAATGACTGTACTGTTGATGTTCCAGATAATTATGCAGAGTCCTATAACTGTATAGAAGTATTTCTGATAGTTATTTTCTCATCAGAAGAGATGTGTCTGTACCTTTGTTATGACAAGGGGATGTTTTTATAGTGCTTTAAATAGACCAAGGGCATAGGGAAGCAAAAGATATTTAGCATGTTCTCAGTAGTATCTCACTGATTCTTGATTGACATCTGTGTTGTATTATTCGCAGCTGGGACAGAAGGTGATCAGAATGGTCTGGATCATCCTTCAGTTGAAGTTTCACTGGATGAAAACTCAGGAATGTTGGTGGATGGCTTTGAACGGACGTTTGATGGGAAGTTAAAGTGTCGATACTGCAACTACGCCAGCAAAGGCACAGCACGGCTCATAGAGCACATCCGAATTCATACAGGTATGAAATACTCTGCTGTGCTTTCCTGTACATTAAACACTGTGGTTTGAACTCAGTGGTATGACTTGCATGTGGGGAGTTATCACACTGCTTGAAGATGTTCGTTCTACAGTTACTCAGCAATTACATTTATTATGGCAGGCTACTGAATTTGATACATGGGAGTAAAGTTTAGTGTGAAAGCATCAGTGTAAATTGGAAGGCCCTAAAGGTAATGTAGTTTTTTCCTTGGAGATATGAAGATATTCCTGTTTCATGCCACATTCTAGATGTGGAAGTACAAAACACAGTAATAAGAATAAAGATTTCTTTTATTCGAATGTGAGGACATGGCATCAAAAAGTGATCATTGCTAATAATAGTAATGAAAAAAAGTAATTCCTGTGGCTTTTCTGTGGCATTTCCCACTGTTGGGCTTATAAAGCTGAAATGCAAAACTCTGGGTTAGATTAGAATATCCTAAACTGTTTGTGAAGTCAGCTCTGACCTCCTGGCAAGTGAGAGGAAACACACGAAAGCTCCTTGTGAAGTCTAACTTTGGTGCCTGCCCAGTTATTACAGAATACAGTTACCAATTCAGAAGACTTTATGGATGGTCACTAAAGGAATAATTAAAAGAAGTATTCTGCAAAGAATGGAAGTTTTTACAGGTTTCCAGTCTAGTTCCAAAACTTCTACGTGTATCACTTCAGTGGTCTTGGGTAGGTGGCATTTGGGGATTCGCTTTGAAGGAAATGCTTTGTTGTAACTTGGGTGTAATTGTAGCTCTCTTTAGGTATGGTTATTGTTAGCCAGATTCTCACTTTGGTGTGAACCACTGTGTCTACACAGTCACATAGAGGATGTATTTTGGGAAGTCAGTGCTCCTTGCCCTGGCCTTGCAGTGTTGGCTTATTTTAACAAGGCATAATGGGGTAGAAAATGGCAGCCAGCTGGTGCAAATCAAAAGAGTTCTGAGGTTCAGACTCTAAACATCATCTAAATTCTCCTCTTGTGCTACTGTGAGCTACCTCTGTGTGTAGCTGTTGCTGTTTTCAGATTCCCAGGGGAAATTTTATGTATTATCCAATAGTGGATAAAATACCATGGCTTTTGTACCTGCATTTGACACAGCATTGATGCCACAGCTTGCTGCAGACCTGCAGAGCAACACTGAGTTCCGGAGCATTTTTTGCGTCTCGTTTTTCATAAAACAGCTACATCTTCACTTACCATTTGCGTCTTATGGTATGTGGATAAGGAGAAATCTTAAACAGCTTTACTCTGTGCAGTGCTATTTCTGAGCTTGTGAAAGAAGGGTCATGTAGTGGGAGAAACTGTACTGCAGACTTAGCAGTTTGTTTTTAAATAGTGCTTAAAGGTGCAGGGGTAACATCAACCTGAAAGTTTCATGTCTTTTTGGTGACGTATAGCTGTTCCCATCTAAAAACTTGCATCCCCAAGCCCACGGTTAGTACAGGTCAGTTATCAACATGAGCAGATGGACTTCTAGAGCTGTGATGGAGACATAAATGGCTGATAGAAGATGTTGGTATTACGTGTTTGCTGATTCTTGAGATGTTTTTGCTGGCTTTGGTGTGTATGGGGTTTCTCAAACAGAGTGAAATAATATGGTGTTACTTAGTATAAATTTTAGCCATATTAGCAAAACAATCAATCTTCCTTCTTTAGGTATCAAAATGTGGGTATTGGTATAGTGTCAGCATTCCTTCTTGTACTCTAGGAAATTGTCTACCCTTTTTTATGCTTTCAGATATTAGGCTAACAGTTCTTTTGTTGAAGGAGGGGATTCTCCCCCTCTACTCTGTTCTTGTGGGACACTTCCTGCAGTCCTGTGTCCAGTGCTGGGCCCCCAACACAAAAGGGACGTGGAGCTCTTGGAACGAGCCCAGAGGAGGTCACAGAGATGCTGTGAGGGCTGGAGCAGCTCTGCTCTGGAGCCAGGCTGAGAGAGCTGGGCTGGGTCAGCCTGGAGAAGAGAAGGCTCCTTAAGAGCGCAAGCTCTTTCCCTACTACTTCCCCATCAGCCCCACTTGTGCTGATGAGGAACAATCACTCAACCTGACTCTATTTGCCATGTGCCACCCCAACAAGCTGCTCAGTGATGAACAAAAAACCCAGGTACCCTCTTGCTTTTAAACACGAGCTGGCTGCAGCCCAGACCCCTTCCTCTGCAGGGTCCTGCTCTGCTCCACTGCAGCTGGTTCACAAACGATGACAAGGCTCACATATGGCTCTGGTTAAAAGAAACGAGCAGGGAGCCCTGTAAGAGGGGCTGGGGGAGAAACTTGAGCTTTGGGGATTAAATTTCAGCATCCTCAGGTGCAGGTAATTTTACTGTATTTGTGCATGATGCAGAAACTGAGGAAGAGCAAAATGGAAATGCTTTCTTTGGAGTTGGCTCAAGCCAGCCTCCATCACCTAAGCAGGAGCGTTCACAGCTGAACGGCTTTCTAATGCCCATGCACTACTTGTGTCTCAAACTGCAGCTTATTTCTGCAGTCCCAGAGAGACTGCAGAAGAAATGAGAGAGTCAGCATTTAATTCAAAGTAATCCTAAATGCTAATAGAGAAAAGCACAGAAGACCCTGTATGTTGCCTGTACCAGTAAGTATAATGGAGAAGGTTGCTGCATCTGGGTTTAGACTTAACTGTTTGTCATTCTCTTGTAGTTTTTGGGAGGTGAGAAGAATTATTGTCTCATTTATTAAGCAGAAGCCAGTCTACTTGAAAATAGACATGTTTATTTCCAGGTTCTGCAGGACCCAAGGGGTAAGGTAGCAAAAGGGTCAGTAAAACACTGCTTGGAACAAAGAGCTCTGCTTTACCCTGGCCAGCAGCAGAGCCAAGCAGTGAAACAGCAGCTGCTTAATCCCAGGCAGGAACGTGATTGCATCCACCCTGCTGCAAGAGGCAGGAATCTCCCTAGCTCACTGCTGTTAAACCCCAGCAACTACAGCCCACCTCCAAGGCAATCTGTGACTTTCCACAGGTAAGGAAGTGCCTTCCCAGGTGCTGTTGCTTCAACTGCAGCTGGTGTTTGGCACTGCTTCAGGTTTGTTTCAAAACCACATGCAGCCTATCGCTGAGGAGCCCTTCTGCAAGCAAGCTGAATGTCATTTTAAACAACTCATCCCCTCTTGTAAACCCTTCACTCTCCTGTGCTGCCTGCATGGAAGTTCCCCCTGTGCCAAGATGATTTCTCCCCTCAGTTGTGCAAGGTAGTTTGGTTCAAGGAGGAGTTTGCAGTCTGGGATAATAAACAGCAACCTCCTGCACAGGATTCCTCTTGTTTCACTCTTGCTCACTATAGTCGATGCACCTTCTTGCCAGAGAAGTACTTGTTGGAGTAAGGAGAACCCTTTACAAACACCAAGACTGTTAGAGTCCCAGCTTTTACAAAGTACCTGCAAAGATTAAAAGGAATCCTTTGGCTTCCTTGTAGCTGGCCAAGTGTAATGCAAAGTGAGTGACTTCCACCCAGCTCAATAGAGCCTGATCTCCCAAAGGCCAGTGACAAGCTTTTGTGCTGATCAGCAGACCCTGTTGGAGCCAGGGCTACCCACATGCAACGAGGAGTGTTTTATGAATCAATTCTTCTCCCAACAGCTACTCCTAATTAAACCAGATGTTACTCTCCCTCTGGAAGGAGGCTGGTTTTGCAACTACCCTTACAGCCTGAAATCTAAGGGTTTATGCATGCTGTGGAGCTTTATGGAGTGACAGCTCAGACACAGCCCGCAGCAGTGGACCTAGAGCTCTGCTCCCACTGTAACAGACCAAGCCAGTTGTGCAGCAGGCTTCCTCCAGCTAGCCATAAGATGGTGCCAGTTAACAGCAGAGCCTCCACAACAACTTTTTGGCTGCACAAACAGCAAATTCTTCTCTCTAAATAAGTACACAACACTTTAAAGTCAGTGAAGCTGTGCTGCATGCCGTGTTGGGGGCTGCTCACACAGCATTATTAACAGTGAGAGTATTGTTAACCTTCAATACACTCTCTTTATATGCTGCTGCTATTTTTTTCCCTAAAGTAGTACTGTGTAGATGGGATCTGAAACAGCCTTTTTGTGCTGCTGCTTGTGTGTAGCCCAACTCCCCTGCCCATCTCCATCCAGTCTTGGAATGAGTTATTCTTGTTTTGGGGGAACAAAACATGTAGGATGCTAAAGCCAGGCACAAAATCCATGCAGTCCCATTGCTTTATACCTTCAAGAGTTAGGACTAATAAATCAGAGAAGATTAGGACTATTAAGAGTCCAAGATTTAGGACTGTTAAATGAGAGGACAAGCTGCACTTGGAGCCCAAAGCTCATACATTTTGCTCTCTCTGGACATGAACAGGCACAGCCTTACCTTTCGTGCTGCAGCACTTGTAGCAACGTGTGCTCTGGGTTCAGTTCATACATCTCTTCTCTTTCCTCATCTTCAAAATAGAGCTGAAAAATATTTTGGAGGGTTATGAAATACTTAAGGCACATGAAAGCAAACTATTAAGCTGCTGGAAGTCCAGTAACAACACAGCACGTATCAACTAGAGGTTTATCAAACTTCTGTAGCTTGGACCAAGTGTGTCAGATGCAAACTTCAACATAGAAACCGGTTTGTGTAAATTCCAAGTCTTCCCTGTATAAATCAGCTTAGCTCCTTACAGCAGTGGCAGCAGGAGGGCAAAATACACTGGCTCTTCCTGTGCTGCACAGAGAAGCAATGCAAATCTACAGGTTGCTTTTTATCAGGTGAAATGCAGCAGTGGTATGAGCTAAACTGAATTGTTTTAAAGATATTTGAACAAAACAGTAGATTTAAGGTATTCAAATCCAGCAAGTGTGCCTTAGACTGTACATATGATACCAAAGTGGAATAGTTAGGATTGGAAAGGACCTTAACATCATCCAGTTCCAACCCTCTGCCGTGGGCAGTGACGCCTCGCACTAGACCATGTCGCCCAAGGCTCTGTCCAACCTGGCCTTGAACACTGCATCATTTTGATGGGATTAAGTGCTTAAGCACTGGGTTTTTAACAATATTTTCTCATTGGTATTGAGCAACTCCACAACACAGTTTATAAAACAGGCAGCCTAACAGCTTGATGGTCTAAATCTCCATTATCAGTATAAACATGGGAATCTAAGCAGTATCCATAAATACCTGCTATCAAATACAACATAAGTGGAAGACAAAAGAACTTTCATTTTCATTAATGAATTCTGTGTCCATGTCAGCACACCTGGAAAACGTTTTGAGTTTATAAAGCAAACGTAGCTCTGCAGATCCTTATTTCACATCCGTGTATGGTAAACAGGGAACAATGCCATTGCTCTCATACACTCAAAGCTGTGTATTTGTGTATCACACAAAACACAACAGAACAACCTTGAAACAGAAGGAAAGTCAAACTCCTCACCTCGAGATTGCTGGGAAGGTATTTTCTTTCTACATCCCAAGGAGGTAACTCAGCAAACATCACCATTAAATGATCAATAAACCTGAAAGCCAAACCACACGTGGCTAGCTTAGACAAAGTGTTCAGCTTCAATAATGTGTACAGTTGCATTTGAAGGATGGTAGAAATACATTAGCAGATTAGACAATAGATTGAAAGCAAGTTTAGATCACCAATAGTTTCTTCCCTTCAAACTCACTGCTTTCCCAGTGAGACCAAGGCCGTGCTATTGGATTCAAACTTGAGCAGTGCAGCAACAAATTATTTCTGACTTTTCATTTTCACACAGAAAAAGATGTCAAACACCCTGAATTTTGTCCAAAATCGATTCTTCTTCTACATGGTCCCATCAGCACCACACTTCACCAGATGAGAGTGCTGAGAATACGCCTGCGTGTCAGAGGCTTCTTTAGTTTGGTACTTCAGGAGTGCTGGTGGGCAGTTTGTTCCTATTTTCACTTCCTCTGGTCACACAAAGGTGTTGTGAACACTACCATGTAAGAACCACACTTTACTAACCTGCTTGCACAGGAATTTTAAGTTCTAGACTTAGCAGATCTGAGGAATACAAATCTCCTCACAGAGAATAAAACCCCCAAACTACAAATTCCATGTTTTTCAACACTGCAAGCTCAGAAACTGAAGTTAACATCAACACAAGTGGAATTCCCACCTTACCAGTCACTTGTTTATAGTCTGAAAGGGCTGCAGCACTTCAGCCAGGCCTGCTGTAAGCCCTGGGGAAAACTACGGGGCCACTGGTGGCTACGAGAGATCCCTTTTGGAAGCTCTTTGTAAGATTTAATTCTGAGACCCAGTATTATATTAGAGGGCTTCAAAACAGCACCTTAACAAACCTCAGGCATGCAGCAGATGGGTTACAAGTGTTATTGCAGTGCTCTCAGTTTGCACTGCAAACCCCTTTATCCCACTGGCTTAATATGTTGTATTTCTTTGAGCTATAAATTTATGTAACATAGAGATTTTGCCCATCATATTTTAAAGCACATTTGTAAATCACAGAATATTCAGGCTGGAAAGGACCTCAGGAGGTCATCTAGTGCCACCTCCTGCTCCAACGCAGGGTCAGCTATGAGACTGGAAATCTGGAACTACTTCATTAGCATGGCAGTGTTTCACTCGCTGTCTGTTCTCATCTATTCAAACATCTCCATGCAAAAGTGCTGCTGACAGTGCATTTACCTGGAGTTCTCATGGAAAGCCACAGTGAAGTCTGTTTGCTCGTGCTCAGGATACAGAAAGAGGACAGGCCAGTTCAGGTTGCCATCAGCATCTAAGTGCACCTTTGCCCCTGTGGCGTTGTCAGAGTGGAACCCATCTAAGGATATCTCAGCCAGGCCATCTGACATTTCCTCTTCTTCATTTGAAGGCTCAAGAGCCAGCTTGATATTTCTTTCCTGGAGGGGAGGAAAGACAAGAGAACGACTCAAACAACCAAAAACTAAACAGTTATGGTGGGGAGAATAAAACATTAGCAGTCAGAAAAAGGACAAATTGTGTCATTCTTGTTAACAAGTCAGCTCTTAAACATGCTATCAAAAGCTTTCCTACAGTATCAGACTCAAGTGACTGGTTTTCCCAGTAGAATCCAGAACCTCAGCCAGACCCCCAGGCTCCTCATAAAATGGATGAGAGGTAGGGATCCAGAGAGCCTGCATGCCGAGAGAACAGCCTGAGAAAACATGGGGAAAGGGATGCATCTAAATCCTGTTCTTTGGGATCTCTCAGGCATAACTTCAGGGTGCAACTACATGCACCAGCTCCTGAGAACATCCATTCTTCCAGAGAACTGAAGAAAGCTCCCTCTTTTCTTTGGAAAGACAACTGCAGAACAGGAGATCTGACTTTATATAATAACCCAAAATATTTAAACATAGCCCAAACTTTTGCTGAGGAAGGAGAGGGTCCAGGATTGATTCCTTTCTCTACCAGATGCTTATCTTCTATCTTCCCACTGAAGTAATGTCCATCAACAGCAAAGAAAGCAAGGTTCATTGGGCCAGTGTGATGCTACAACCCAGCAGCCAGAACACTCTTTTGGGTGCTCGGTCCATCTCCTAGCACTGGGTTTGTATTTTGCATTAGTTGTTACCTGAAATACGGCAACCTGGGAGCTGGGGCATGAGCAACACAGATAAGGAGAATCATGCTTTTAACTCAGTTTTTGGCTCTAGGCCTCAAAAGCCTGTGTACAAGAATAACATCTTAGAGACAAGAGAGCTCTTAAAACACCTAAACCAAACCACACAAAACCACTCCCCTCACTGACCCACCTTTATTGCTGCAAGCAAAACTTCCTTTTCACACTGTTCTTTCTTCTCCATCACCTTTGCTTTCCTTGCATCCCGCTCCTGAGCTCGCTACATGGAAGAAAAGGTTGCACCATGGTCACACACAGCAAGTCAATGCCCATCACTGCTCTACCCTGCAGTGGAGGAACCAGCTCAGAACTCCATTAAGGGTCCCCTCTGGCTCTTTCCCCTACACATCTCAACAGCACACACCATGTGGAACCACCACTCAGTTTTATTTGGGGATATTAAACTATACAGAAACCGGTTTGGAGCACTCTTCAACCAAGGATTCCAAAGTGCTTCTTGACACAAAGCAGGTGACAAGCATTGTAGGCACCAGTCTGCCTTAATATTTACCTTTAATCTGTCAGCTTTAGCTCTCACTTCCAGAAGCTTTTTCTCTTTTGAATCTATTTGCAAGCCCTTCTCACACCATGCTATTGCTTCAGAGAAATTCTTTAGCTCCATGTGACAGAGGGCTCCTGGAATGATTAAGATTTTAAGCTTCTAGTATAGGAGTCAGTACACAGCTACTATACAAAGTGGTGGTTATAAAGACAGCATTAGCCCTGGTGCTTTCAAGAGGCACACACAGCAGCACATGTGTGTGTCATGTTCAACTGTAGGCTTCCAGCAGGTCAGCTGAGAATAAAATCTAACATATTTCAGTAGTTCTTGTATCATTTGCTTATTTACTCACAGAAATCAACAGAATTATGCTAGAAATGTCTGTTACATGCAAAATGGTATCATTATAATTAATATTTCAGTATTTGTCTCATAAGGAAAAATAAAGTGGCAATTTCCATGGAGTGGGAAATGATGGGGGGGGGAAATAATCAAAGCCCAAAAACTAGAGCTGTGGAAAGCAGCAAGAGTTATGCTGTACTGTACAGACACAGCTCCAAGACCTCTTTGTCAGATATAGCAATTGAAGAGCAAAGAGCAAAAGACAGTGTTTTGGCTGAAAACCCGAAGCAAAATGCAGAGCTCTGATGTGGGCAGACACAGCAGCAATAACACAAGAGAAGAGATCTCTTACAGTAACTGCTTTACTTTTCTGAAATGAATACTGTCCTGAAACAGTATGATGTTCACTCATGGTAATTTAAGGTTATTACACAGAGCGTGTACTGCACACAGAGACATGCACTGAAACAAAGCAACATCTAAAAGTCTGTTCCAGGGCTTCAAAGAGTAATAGCATCATGCTTAAAGCTAACAGGTACAAAGCTGTGTGGAAACTATGTTCATTGCCCCCCATGCTTTAAATCTTACCTCTTATGATTGCTTTGAGGTGGGTGGGCTTTAGTTTTGTTGCTTGGATGGCATCATTGAGAGCAGAACGGTAGTTACCTACAAAGCAAAGGGAACTGCTCAGAACCTTTCACTGACATTTAAAACCTACCCAGATCCCAAAATGATAAAATAGCTTATGTGGAGACTCTGTAATTCACCGTTTCTGCAATCACTGTGAGGAGAGTGAAGAAACAAAGAGCAAATAAAGAACAAGAAGTGAAAGGACAGGAATCAATCATTCAGGGAAGAGGTAAGTAATATGACTGTGAGCAAACCACCTCCCAGCTGCAACACACAACAGCACTGAAAGGCCAAGAACACCTTCCCTTCTGCACAGATGCTGTTGGTAGGCTGGGTAGTAACTCGAGGAGGACACGACCAGGAAAGAGGAATAGAATGTGTTGCTTCAACCGATTTTTGGGGTCAGAGCATCCTCCTGCAGCTCCAATCACCCTGTGAATGTGCTCAGCATCAGCCCTACCAGAAAGGATGCGATACCAGACCTGTTGGTCACCAACACAAGTGGGCTAATCAGTGCCATCAGCACCGGAAGCAGCCAGGCCTGCAGCGACCATGCCCTGATGGGGTTTGCAGTCCTTAGGGCCACGGGGAAGCAGCCCTGGCCCAGCCCTGCCTCAGGCAGCACAGCGTGTGCCCCGTTACCCAGGTAGAACTGTGCAGCCCCTCTGTTTGTGTGCAGCACCGCGTTCATCTCCGGGTCCTCGCACTTCTTCTTCAGCCCCTCGGTGTAGGCAATGACAGCTTTCTGGTACTGCTTCTCCCTGAAGTACTCGTTCCCTTCGTTCCTGTACATCCTGGCCAGCTCTGCAGGGAGCAAAGACGGGGGACAGGGCCTGAGTGGAGCCCGCAGCGCCACAGGGCACCCGGAGCCCCGCACAGCCCCGCTGCCCACCTGCGGGGCCCTGCTCCTCGTCGAAGAGGAGGGCCTGCAGACACGCCACGTCCGGCTGCCGCGCCGCGTCGATCTCGGCCGGGCACTGCTTCATGAACATGGGGATGGACTCCAGCTCCTGCGGGCCACACATACATACATACATACATACATACACCGGCCCTCAGCACCGCCCGGCTCCCGCTGCCGCTGCCCCAGCCCCGGCGCCTCACCTGCTCCCAGGTATCGGGGTGCAAACCGCCCCGGTACCGCGGCCCCACGTCGCCGTCCGCACCGGGCTCCGCCATGATGCTGCCGCTACGGCCCGCCCCGCGCCTGCAGAACGACCCGCCTCTGGCCCGTCTAAACCCGGCCCCCAGCGCCCTCAGACCCGGCCCTGGCCCGTCTAAACCCGGCCTCCAGCACCCTCATACCCGGACCCGGCCCCTCAGTGTGTGGAGATAAGGGAGCTCAGGGGGGATCTTACCGTTCTCTGCAACGCCTGACAGGAGGATGGTGCTAGGAGGTGGGGGTCGGTCTCTTCAAGTGACAAGCGATAGGACAAGGGGGAACAGCCTCAAGCTGCACCAGGGGAGGTTTAGATGGAGATCAGGAACAATTCCTTCCCCAAAGGGTGCCCAGGGCAGTGCTGGAGTCACCGTCCCTGTAGGTGCTCACACACCGTGTAGATGAGGCCATCAGTGCCATGGTGGCCTTGGCAGTGCTGGGTAATGGTTGGACTGGATGAGCTTGAGGGTGTTTTCCAACGTGGCTGACTCTGATTTCACCAGTGGCACGTTGTAGCGGGCACATACAGCCAGGATATCACCACCCTGCGGGGCAGGGTTACTTACAGCTCATAGGGAACAACATGGCCTGGAGGTTTTCACCCCCAGGCTCTGTAGGTCCCCAAACTTCATGTTTCTTTGGTGTTTTGTTGTGGTGGTATTATTATTGTTATCATTACCATTATTGTCATTATCATCACTTGGTTGGTTGTTTTTTCCCTGTCAAAGACCCTCTACCACTCTGAGGCTGCATCCCCAAACCCACACCATCCCCACACAAGCCCAGCAGACCCAGGTTGTCTCCCCAGCCAGCCAGGACTGGGATGCAGTCCCTGACACCACTCTTCCCCTCCATTCCTGCACATCTGCAGCACTATGGCATTCTCAAACCGAACACGGCCCTGGAGTTCACCATTTTGCTTTGATTAAGGTTAACCTCCACCTTCACAGAACCTGCGTGTCTCCAAAGACACAAAGAGAGGAACGGTGCCTTCCTTCCTCTCCCTCTTAAAATCCCTCGTGCTGAGACCTTGGTGCCTAAAGAGGAGGGAAGCCCTCCTGTCTGCCCTAGCCAGCACTCACACAGCCACACGTGCTGGTTAAAGCAGCTCAAGGACCTGTAGCCAAGAGAGGGAAATGTCCCCAGCCCCACTGGGGAACATGGGCTAATCCCAGCATGGCTGCAGGGCACTGTGGCTGGCTCCAGTGTGAGCTGGATTCAGAGCCAGACAACCTGCATGTCCTTGCAAAGGAACCAGAGCCATTCAGAGAGACTTCATGCAGGAACGCTGAGACATTCAGAGACGGGGATTTAAGGGACTTGCACTTTACTCAGCAACTCAATGACACCTTCCTTGCTGAGGAACAAAACCTCACCGGAGCTCTGATTCCAGACCTCAAAGACCGGTGGGTCCTCGCAAACCCTCTTCCCTGCGATGACCACGAAGGGATAACCCAGCTTGTTGGCATCCTTCAGCCTCTTGCCAATGGTCAGCTGTGTCCTGTCATCCAGCACCGAGTCCCCAGCCAGGTGAGGTAGTGCTTCAGCCACGTCGTCATACACCCGCTCCAGCAGCGCGGTGCCCTCCTCCTCCTCCTCTCTGCTGCCTCTCTTGGGGGGGATGAAGCAGAGCTGGTAGGGAGCGATGAGGCTCGGCCATCGGATGCTGTCCTCCGTGGAGAGCACCTCGATGGAGGCCGCCAGGATGCGAGTGATGCCCAGGCCATAGCAACCCATTTCTGCCAGCAGGGGCTTGTTCTCTGGGGAGTAGAAGACAGCATTGGAGACCGAGGAGTACTTGGTGCCCAGGTAAAACGTGTGCCCCACTTCGATCCCTTTGGTCTGGGTGAGCTTCCCCCCACACGTGGGGCAAGACGTTTGCTCCCTGTTTAACGTCTCCACGTTGGCTGCAAAATGTCCTTCGGGGCACAGCACCAGCCTGTCCTCGCCGATGTCTGCCGGCAGCTGGAACTCATGGGACATGGAGCCACCAATGTTGCCTGTGGCCGCCTGCACTTTGACGAAGGGCAGGCCCAGGCGGTCGAGGAGGCTGCTGTAGGCACCGCACACCTCGCTGGCAGGTACCGAGGATGTCATTGACCCCATTGACTTCTGTGTCAGGCTGAAAAACTTTGGAAATCTGCTTTCCTCAG
>JANHGB010047317.1:0-24958 GCA_026283785.1 Coracopsis vasa
TGGTCAGAGTAAACATTACTGAGCAACAACTAAAAACATCAGTGTTATCAGCGCTGTTCCCAGGCTGAAAGTCAAAACCACAGCACTGCACCAGCTACTAAGTAGGAGAAAAATGACTGCTACTGCTGAACCCAGGACAGGACCTTAAAGGTCATCTAGTTCCAAACCTCTCCCATGGACCTTAGCCCATGTCGCTCAAGGCTCTGTCCAAGCTGTCCTTGAACACTGCCAGGGATGGGGCAGCCACAGCTTCTTTGGGAAACCTGTTCCAGTGTCTCTCCACCCTCATAGTGAAGGATCAATTCCTAATGTCTGATCTAATCTGCCCTCTTTCAGTTTAAAGCTATTTCCCCTTGTCCTACATGCCCTTATAAAAAGTCCCTCTCCAAATTTCTTGTAGGCCCCCTTTAGGTATTGGAAGGCTGTTCTAAGGTCTCCCCAGAGCCTTCTCCAGGCTGAACATGACCAGTTCTCTCAGCCTGTCTTAATAGCAGAGGTGCTCCAGCCCTCTGAGCATCTTCTCTAGCCTGCTTTGGACTCGCTTCAACAGGTCCTTGTCCGTTTTGTGTTGGAGCCTCCAGAGCTGAATGTAGTACTGGAGGTGCAGTCTCCAGAGAGCAGAGCAGAGGGGGAGAATTGCTTCCTTTGACCTGCTGGTCATGTTCCTTTTGATGCAGCCCAACATATGGTTGGCTTTCTGAGCTGCAGGTGCATGCTGCCAGATCATGTTGAGCCTGTCGTCAACCAACAGCCCCAAGTCCTCTCAATCCATTCTCCATGTTAAATCAACTTTTACGGATATATTTTTCTTTTTTTTTTTTTTTTTTTTTAATTTTTTAAATATGGAAGGCAGTAAGATCTATTTACTACCCCAAAGTAGAATGGAAATATGGGGACTAGAGTTACAACAGCTACATAATATGTATTAATTGCCTTATTCCTGGAAACTTGGTCCAGAATTTGTTTTAGACATGCTTCTTTACCTTTAAAGTGCTACACCGCTGTGCTGTAAAAGTAAGGTGAATATTAAATGCTGAGAGCTGATTTGGCAAAGCACAGCGGTTTCGTAGGCCGAGCTGCCATTGTTAATTGACTCATGCTGAATTTGCTTGCAGTTTATGAAGAGAAGATAAATCTGTAAAAATAATGCGGTATTCTTAATGTAAAAAAAATCCCCAGAAAACAAACCCACTTTTGTTTTAGCAAAGGCTTCACTAGTCATCTCCTTGCCGTTTTGTCTACAGCATTCAGGAGGAGGATTTCACACCATTTTCTAGGGTGGTACATCTGTTTGAGATGTTTATTAAATAGAGCTCTGTAATTAGATTTTAAAATGTGTAGGCATGCAGAGGACTAGACAGATCCCATTATTCATTGTCAAGTGCCCAAGTAGTTTCTCTTGGCAGTCATATGTTTCTTGTAAATATTTATCTGTTCAGAGCTAGATATGGTCTAGGGGCATGAAGTAGCTGTTGCTTTTTAACAGCATTTAATAGATCAGTACCTTTTAGTGTAGAAGTGGGGAATAAATTTATTTTTCCTACTTCTAATGCTGCTGCTTTATGAAGGAGTTACAGGCAGGTCAAAAAGAGGCTCTTCCAAATTCTTTGAGGGGCAGGGAGCCACTGGCTGTTTTGAACCCAGAGAGGCTATGCTGGTGCCTCTCTACTTCTGCCTTTAGCAAAAAGCAGTTGTGTGGTGGCACTTCTATAGCAGTGTTTTATCTGCTTGTAAGGGTTATTAACAATGTGTGCAGTACTTCTGAAGTTAAATCTTGTAAGTAGCACAGGGTACACAAAGGTTTGAATGGTGTTTTAGTATCTTGTGGCGATTCGCATGCAAGTAATACCTCACAGCAGCCTTCAGGGAAGAAAGAAAATGAGACTTGTGGTGTCCTAGTTTTTCTTTAGTGGAATCTAAGAGAATATGCTGCATACTCAAAATTGCCATTAGAGTCTGAAATACTTCATGAAATGAGCTGGCATGCTCTCTTGAAGCAGAATCTATCATTATAGATTGACCAAAGCATAGTTACGCTTTATTGTGAAATGTAATCAATACTTTTAAATGGAGCAGAAATTCTAGGCTTGTCTCTATCAGCAGGAGACTGAATCCACTTTCCTATTATAATACCTAGTATATCATGTGGAAGGAATTTTTATGGTGGATTTTGCAGCATACCCCTTTATTGAAATTGTCTTGAGTTACTGCTGTTCTCTTCATTTAAAATGATACTTATGTCTTGAAATTGCAGTATGATTGATAACATGTTGCCTGATCAAGCAAAATTTGATGTAGCATGAATAAAATAGTTAGAGGTCTTTCTTCAAAGAATGGGAAGTTACTTCCCAAAGTTCCCACTAATAGATGAATCATAAAACCATTGCATTGCATGATATGGGAGGGAGTTTTAATTAGCTTGGCAGAAAAGGCAGCGTATAAAGTTACTTAGAATTATTGAGGCTTAAATAATAAAACAATTTACAGAAATCTTCAGTAGCTACAGTTGCTGTGTTCTCAAAAACAACTTTGACTTGCTCCTGTGTCTTTTGAAGTTCAAGAAATACTCACCTGAAATATGATAACTAAAAGCGCTGTGTTTTGACAGACTGGCCTGTAACATTGCTGTCAAAATAGCATCCCATCAAATCTACCGGAAACAAATGGAATTGAGCAGTGATAGATCGAGTTACAAAAGGCCCCTGAAACTCTTGTAGTTGGATGTGTGTTGAACTGACAAGATCTGAAAAGGCAACAAATAATGAACCTATACAAGTGTACTGATGGAAGCATGTTAACTCTTCGCAACAGAAAGTGGACAAATACTACTTCAGATGGAGCTGCCATTGTTATCAATCTGTATACCATTTGCAAATGTTTTCCTCTGGTTTCTCTTTTGTCTGAAAGTGGTAGCTAGGTTTGTGTACTTGTTTTTCCTTTTTCTGTCATATCTGAGGTTTTTCACCATCTGGCTTAGAGAGAAAATTCTGTAAATAAATTTAAATTAGAGAAATAACCCTTTAATGTGAGAGTCATGCTTCTGTTGAAATTATAGTTTTTAACTGCTTTTTTTACAAAAATGTTGCTTCAGCTTTCCATTACTTCTAGAAATTCAGATTCTAACTCCTCTTTTTGTTAATAAATTGTTATCAGTGTTACAGTATAGCGTCTAGGTTCAAACTGGCAATCAGCAGAGGTTCATTTGGCAGAACAGGGCAGGTGTGTGACACAGATACGTGGAGGGGAATCCACTTTTCATTTTATGACATGTTTGGCTCATAACTTCCCTATAAATGATTTTTGAGGGGTAAAATAATTGTGTACTTTGATTGTATAATGCTCTGCTCAAAGAACATCTTTAACAATACAACAGAACTTCCATTCTCCACATTCTTTTGAATGAGGTGTAGACACAAAATTGGTATCTATAGTTCTGTGGAAAGGAGCCCATTTTGTGTGTTTGACTTATGGAATTACCTGATTATCATATGACAGAATTTTAACTTTCTTATTAAGTTTGTGTTGAAAATGTGTTAATTGTCCTCTGAATGTTTTCATACTGTGGTTTGTTTTTTTTTCTTGTGACTTATCCTAACTATCTGACACCAGGGATGTTTTTATGGTTGAAATAACATTAATGCTAGAAGAGCATAATTTGAAAAAGCGCTTTGAAGGAGGAGATGCTACTATTTAACTGAAATCATACAAGTTTTTAAAAAGGCTTTATTTTTTGCTTCCTATGGTTAGCACAGTGGCACTTGTAACATTCTGACCATGGTGTTCTCTTCCTGCTTAAGCCTAACATGTGCTACAAAGTTACATCAACTGCTTGGTTCTTAAAATTGAGTGCATTAAAAAGAAGCTTATAGAGGAAGAAAAAAATGATTCTGAATGGGTAGAAAGGGCTTCAGTCAGGTTTCCAACTTGCTGAATTGTTTCATCTCAGAAGGAAAAACTGTGTAACTTGCAGAGACATTGATGGACTGCTTATGTCTTATGGCCCTTCCTTTAAATGTAAAGAATAAATGTGTTCAATTTTCCTTTTTGCCTTCAGGGACATCATCCTATTCTCATCAAGGTTATGGCTGTGAATCAAAGCTCTATAGCCTTGACCATGGCCATGAGAAACCTCAAGACAAGAAAAAGAAAACCTCTGGCCTTGCCACCCTCAAAAAGAAATTCATTAAGCGGCGGAAGTCTAGCCGATCTGCTGACCACGCCAAGCAGATGCGCGAGCTCCTCTCAGGCTGGGATGTCAGAGATGTTAATGCATTAGTAGAAGAATATGAGGGGACGTCAGCCTTAAAGGAACTTTATCTACAAGCTAATTTGGCAAGACCAGAAGCCAGGACGCTACAAAAAGACATGGCTGAACTTTATCAGTACAAATATTGCACTGATGTAGACTTAATATTTCAAGAAACTTGTTTTCCTGTGCATCGTGCGATACTAGCAGCAAGATGTCCATTTTTTAAGACGCTGCTTTCTTCCTCACCAGAGTATGGGGCAGAAATAATAATGGATATTAACACAGCTGGCATAGATATGCCCATGTTTTCTGCTTTGTTACACTACCTTTATACAGGCGAGTTTGGAATGGAGGATTCAAGATTCCAAAATGTTGATATCCTTGTGCAGCTTAGTGAAGAATTTGGAACACCGAATTCATTAGATGTTGACATGCGTGCACTCTTTGATTACATGTGCTACTACGATGTGGTTCTTAGTTTTTCATCCAATTCTGACTTAGTTGAAACTTTTGGTGGAAGTCAGAACTGTCTAGATGAAGAGCTCAGAGCTCACAAAGCTGTTATTTCATCACGATCTCCATTTTTTCGTCACCTGCTGCAGAGGAGGATACGAACTGGTGAAGAAATCACAGACCGAACTCTACGAACTCCAACTAGAATTATATTGGATGAATCTATCATACCAAAAAAATATGCTAAGGTCATTTTGAACTGTATGTATACAGATGTGGTGGACCTCTCAGTTTTGCACTCCAGTCCTTCTGTGGGCAGTTTAAGTGAAGTTCAAGCTCTTGTAGCAGGAAAATTAAACATGACTAGGGCTGAAGAGGCTATGGAGCTTTATCACATAGCACTGTTCTTGGAGTTTAACATGCTTGCACAAGGTACGTCATACTGTCCTTGCTATAAAATATATGACCTTACCAGAACAATTTCTTAGCTATTTTGCAGTGTAAGTATGTCTATTGAGTATTGCTGTCAGGGGCTGACAATTCCTGGGAAGGCTTATTTTCCATTTGTAGAGAATTGTGTTGTAGATAATCCATCTGTGTTTTCTAGGGACAGAAGAAATGCCATGTGAGAGCTTTTAATTGTATTGCACATTATTATTGAAGCATGCTGCTTAAGTCAGATATGTATAACTGGTATTGATATTTCTGTTCTTATCTACTTTAATCTATAATCCATTTTTTGGGTGTAAATGATGGGAGGATACAAGAGATCCTTGTTGAGAAGAAGAAATATTTAGACTTGTTATGAAGTGCCCCTATGTGATGTAAACTTGAATGATTATTTCTGTTGTTTATGTTAAAGAGGGTACGCCAAGCTTGCAGTCTTGCTTTTGGAAGGTAAATTTAAACAGCTTAATTACACTAGTCCTGTGTTTTTAGTATCTTCTACTTGATTTACAGAACTGAAGGCAGGGGCAGTCAGTATTTTAAGACTTAAAGCTTAGAATTTTTCACTTCTGTCCATTATTCTTGAGGATCACTCAGATCTTGATAACATACTTCCTGTACATGGAGTCTGGCCAGGGTTATTGCAGCCTCTGGTGAGGTGGTGCAACACTGACTAGGGAACTAAAAATACCTCTTGTGGTGGCAGGAGCTTTATTTGCTGTTTCATCTGTTGCGGTTTCAACTATTTAGTGGCCATATTCTACATAATGGGATGCAGCACTTGCTTCAGGCCTTGCTAGTGGGGGATAAGAATTTTACTTTTGAGCCGAAATGGCTTGTCAGCACCTCAGCAGCATGCTTGGGTGGCTGGAACCAGTGAGTCCAGCAGTGTGAGCTAGGTCTTGGTGGCTGTCTAGTTGAACCACAGATGTCGTGTTTTGGGAGTGGTCACCGGGAGGAGGTAGAGGGATGCAGTGGCCTTCAGAGGTCTGGTCTTCTTTCCCTGTATCTGACCACAAAAGTGGTGAGCTGTGGGGAGGTTGTTTATACATAGGGGAGAAATGCAGTAAAATCAGGCCAAGATTAAAATTTATTGTATTATCCAATATAGCAAATGTAAATTTGGTACCCCTTTAGATAATGAAATTCTAGACTTTAACTGGAACTAGTGAGGATTTTACAAATCACTGCTGCATTCCCTAGCTACAGGAGAAAGCAGTAAACAATCTGTAGAAAATCTGTATGCCAGTGAAGTCAGTATCTAATAATACTCAATTTGCTGAGTTCATGTTTAGGTCATTGGTACTCTGCTGACACTGAAGGATTGTTCTGGTATAATCTTATAATGAAAATTAAAAAATCTTATTTGATCAGGGAAAAGTATATCTCATAATCACAGAATACAAGGTTGGAAAGGACCTTAGGAATCATATGGTCCAGCCTTTCTAAGCAGAGCATGACATAGACTAGGTGGTCCAACATCCTGTCAAGTCTAATCTTAGAAGTGTCCAACATTGGGGAATCCACCACTTCCCTGGGGAGATTATTCCAATGGATGATTTTTGCTTTATGAGAAATATTTCTCTTGTATCCAGCCAGAATCTCCCCATCAGTAACTGGTGCCCATCACCCCTTGTCTTTTCCATGTGACTCCTTGTGAAAGGGGAGTCTGGTTTTTTGCAGCCACCCTTTAAATACTGGAACATGGTGAGGTCTCCCCTGAGCCTTCTTGTCTCTAGGTTGAATAAACCCAGCTCTCTCAGCCTTTCCTCATGTGGCAGGCTTCCCAGTCCTCTGATCATCTCTGTGACTGGAAGCTGTCACTCAGACGTCTGACTTCTAGGTGTTATGCAGAGCAATGCTAGAAGAGAGAGTATGGTGTTGGTGTAGGAGATCACTGAGCAGGCAGTTCTCATGAAATCTTATCTTTGTCCTCTGACAGCACTTTTCTACTCTGTTGTGCTGCAAGTGTGCAGCTTTGCCCAAGCTATGACTTTTGCAGCAGCTAATGTCTTGTGTTTCTTCTCTAGATTTCCATACCCCCAGGCAGCTCAAGTTTTTGATTCACTTCACTCATCCTAGCCAATTGTGAACTTGCTAAAGCTTGTCTCCCTGGTTTCCTGGAAAATATTTTTGGGTCATTGTATGTAAGCCTGGATACTCTTTCCAAACTGTTTTACTCAGTTTTGGCTGGCTATTTGTAACTGAGTGTCAAGTGAAGTTGATGTATTTTAAAGCTTCTGATCAACTGTTTCTATTTTCAACAGATTTTTAGTATGATTTGTTTTCAGGGACTTTTTTTCCAGATGTTCTTAAATTTCAGCAGATGATTCAGCTTTGACTCTTTTCCATGGAAATCTTCCTGTTCACAACACAGTGATACTCCTTTTCTGACGTATTTTAATAGATGGTTTCCCCATGATGAAGTCACTGTCCAAGCAAAGCAAGACTACGTTATTTAGAATTTGTTCTCCCTTCAGCTTAATTTGTTTCAGCTGATAGTTGTCGCTTATCTTCCAAGATAAAATTAATTGGATCTTTAAATGAACTAATTTGAATAAATGAACTAATCAGCAAGCATATCTCATCTGTAGAGCTGATAATACTGAAAGCCATTTGTACCTGTGAAGTGAAGCTCTTCACTGCTTTTACAGAGGCTGTGAGGATTAGAGCACATCTTAGTGGAATGTTTCTTTGCCCTGCCTGCTTGTTTCTGCACTCTGCTCCTGCTTTTGTGTCTTCATGCTAACTTGCTGCCCTCTGTCAGCTGTACTGTGGTTGTATTAACACATTGACTCACCAAGATTAGGTTTAAAAATCACTTAGCCCTTCCTCTTTTGTCGCAGTTGTTAAACCAGATCAGTTTTTGGCCCTATTCGTCATGTGCTGTTAAAATAATCCCCCCTTCCAGTCTTAGCAGTGGATGTGGCAGTGCAGTATTGCAGAGAATTTTGACTTCAGGTATCTTCATTTTATTAGATAGCTATTATAAGTATGTGAATCCTCTTCTGCATCTTGGCCCTGTTGTTTACTGTTATGAATAGTCTCCCTGTGTTTTTTCTGTTACAGGTTTTTTGATACTGGGACTGAAATAGTATTGCTTGGGAATCTTTTCTTCCTGATGAGAAGTTTTCTAAAGTAAAATTGACAACAAAACCCCCTTAATTTCAAACTTTTTGATTTCCTTTTATTTTCAGATGTTGACTTTACTTGTGACAAGACCAAGAACTAAAACTTTATTTTGAAGCCGTATTCAGTAGTGCTGCCTTTGATCTAGAGGTAGATAGTGCCTCACATCAAAAGTACCCTTGATCTCAGCAGGACTGAAATACTGAAATGCCAGAAGGCCCACAGCAGCAGTATTAAATACACACAAATTTATTGTGGGAAAATTAGAGCAAATATGTCAGTTATCTATCAGTGTAGTAGGGGAAGGCTCAAAGGAATTAGTCTGGCACTTACAACTTCAAAGTAAATTGGGTATGATTAAGTAAATATTAACATAAATCTGACCTATTATCTCATTACAATGATTCACTTGTACCCAATCCTGATATTATTTGCTTAGGTTTTATATGGTGAAGTTTAAGACTGGAGAAAGTAGGAAGTGGAAAGGATCTTAGAGCAATTGCATTCCAAGGCTATATGCAAGGACAAAGAATTTGACCAAGTTGTACAACTGGGCATATAAAATCAGTTTGTAATATCATAGTTTGCAGAGAAACAGATTTGGTCACCATTTCCAGATTTTTCCTTCAGTCGACTGTGTTCTGGGAACTTAAATCTGAACAAGTTTAATGTACAGTTTAAATCTGAACAATGATGGCTGGCCTGTTCCCTCCAAATATCAGTTCTTCTTCCCTCAGCCCATCATTGTTCCCATGTCAAGTTCTTCCCTCTGGTTTATTATGGTTAAGTTGACATCTTTTTGTTTCTGATCCATGATTGTTTTCTGTTTAAGCTGGATCAGCTTTCTGCCTGCTGCTGAATGTGCTGCTTCAGGAATGCTGTTACCAACTGATGGCTGCAAGAAGCCAAAGATGTAGAAGCAGATTTCAGGCTTCCTAAATTTATGCATTTTGCACATGGTAGGAGTGGAAAAGTAAATTAATTTTTGTTGTTTGGTAGAGAAAACATTAAAGAGCTTTTGCCACATATTTGGAACACTTTAAACATGTGACGACTATCTTACATTTCTGGCTAAACTTAAAACTTCAGAACTCCAGCTATAAATGTCTTGGAATGTTTAAGACCTTTGTAACTCGCATATCATAAATGAAAATACTTTAAATAACACAAGCTGCATTGTTTTAACCTGCTCCCTAGTTTAATATTTCAGGTGGTTGCATAATACGCTGTATTGGGTTCAACATAACTTGGACTTTTCACTGTGGAAGGATGGTTAGCATAACACAGAATGCTGCCTGACCTTACCTTCACAGCATTTTATTTTTGCCTTTAATAGTTAACCTAAAGTGCCATAAAGTTGTCAGCTTTGTATTTGAATAAAGCAAAAAATACTATATATATATAAATATATGAAGTAAATATATACTTAATAGTGCTGTAATAGATGTACTTTGGATTCAGCCTTCCAAGGCTGAGAGTACATGAATGTTTTAAATTTTTCTGCTTACGAAAATCAGCAGAGGGATTAAAAATAGCTCAAAAGAGGTATTGAATTTAGCAATAGACTTAAGTGTTTGACCACTAGTGAACCCTTTGTTATCTCCAATGCTACTTAGGTCTTGTTTTCTTTTCTGCAAAAGATTCACATAGTTTTGCATCTTCATGTAGCCAAAACTTGTGTGCTTTAGAGTTCTAAAATGTGGTCAATAATGCACAAATTTGCAAAATTACAGGCTTGACATAGTTAACTACTGACATAATCTCCTTTCAAAGATGTTCTTGTATATATACAATTTGGTGAGGAGATAGAAAAGCAAAGCATTAAGGCTTCAAGAAGCTAAAACCCTTAAAAACAAAACAAACAAAAAAACCCCAAAACAAGCAAAAAACCTGCAAAACCCCTGTAGCAGGGTTCCTTTAAGACAGAGAATATGGTGCTGCCAGAAAGCAATCATGTTAAACTGGGAAAGTCAGCCTGCATGCAGAAGATGGATGTTGAATTTCAAGATCCCTTGTTCCCAATAGAGTTACAGGAAAGTAGAGGTTGTTGCAGTTGCGGCTTAAATAATAACCAGTTAAAAAGATACACTTAACTACATAAGTCTGCTGACTTGCTCTTGCTAGTTTTGTGGCTGATGTTTTGCCTACTCCTGTGGAGAACCTGAATTCCTTTTGCCATGTCTCAAGTTGTATTTCACTTGAACCTGATAGATTGTTTGGCTGTCAGAAGTGGTACTGCTGCCCTGCCTCCTGCATTAGTCCACTTGTTCCTATTCTCTGTGCTGGCACCAGGGTTTGTTATATTTGAGATATAACATTGCTGGAAGCAGGATTGACAGAAATTAGTTCAGCACCAGTGTGACAGAAGAGCAGGCGATGTGGAGTGCAAGAAGATGACAATCTAGTTTAATACCACTACTAATCAAGGGGGTTAACTTCCATGGGTGCTCCCATAGCCAGTGAGTGTGGGCTTCCTTCTAAGGAGTCCTTAGCAAGTACAGGACACGTCTGCAGCCTTGGGTCTGTAAGATGTGGGAAAGAGGCTAAACAAATGTTGTCTTCCTTTTTTCCTTCCTCTTTCACTCAGAAGCTTGTTTAGAGCAGCAAGGGTGCTCATGCATGGATGAGATTGGGTGTTAAGTGCCTCCAACAGTTAATTTTTGCTAACTGTTGGAGGCACTTAATTTGTCTTTAGTGGGTCTGTCAACTGTCTTGATAAGATCCCAGGCTACTTACTAGCATGCTAAGTATGGGCTTAAGCTATTTCTGTTTAGAAGGGCTTTTGAGAGATAACTGGGGAAGGAGAAAGGACTTGCTTGTTTGTAGGCAGGACAGACCTATTGGTATCCAGCAATAGGACAGCATGGAACAGCCTAATTTGTCCAAAATGTGATAGTCATCTTTAATGTCTTTAGACTGAGTTGAATATGTGAAAGATACTAATTAATGGTCACAGAAGCTTGTGGTGGAGCACTTTGGGACACTACAAATAGGTCTTGGAAAGGCCTTGGAAAGGCTGCTATTGCCTGAATATTATAAAATAGTACTCAGAAGAGAAAAATGCACCATTCCACTGTGAAGAACAATATTGTGGCTATTGGATGACTGTTTGTTTGGGGTTTTGTTGTTTTGTTTTGGTTTGTTTTTTTTTTTTTTTTTGCCAAGTTTGTGATTGTTAAAGGAAAAAAAAATTCTGCCAGAGAGAAAAAGAAACTGGATTTCTTTAACAGCTAGACTTGGCTTGCCCCAATTTATTTAAATGTTCAGAAAACACTAATTGCTACCTCATGCTTACTTTGAAAGAAATACTTTTAACAGTCCTGCAGTTCTGACCCATTGTCAAAATTACTTGGGAAAAGGAATGTTTAGTTGCTAGGCATCCTGAATGAGCTTTTCACCTGATGACAGCATATTTTTGGTAGTTGTGCAGTAACTGGACTTGACAGAAGAATTGGGACTGAGTTGATGCTCTGCTCCTATACATCAGTTTGCTTACATCTTTGGAACTGTATTTCTCACAGAAATGTAGCTTTCTGTCTTTGCAGGGGGTAAATACTGTTTCAAAAGTAAATGTCAGATGAAATACCAGGAATGGCATTCACTTTGAGATAAGTCTCTTTGCTCTTACAGTTTGAGCTTCCTTGTGACTGATTTCAGTGAGTGGTTTTATGTACTGCCTTTGAAATAGAGCAGTCCTTATGTGTGATCTTCAGGCTTCAGAGGGATGTAATCATCTGCTGAAGTCATCTTGCATGCAAGTGGTGGAAGTGCATGCAAAAAGTTGTGTTAGGATTTAGGAGGGGCAGACTTAATGCAACACAACATGTGACCCTAAAGAATTGTTTCAAACAACTCTGTTTCTTATTCAGGGATGAAAGCTCCTCTTCTAAGCATACTGCATAGAAGTCATGGTTAGCTTTCATTTGCCATGCCAGGCTTGCTGCTAACTTAACTTTTTCCTTTTTTGAGTCCCAAAGGGAAGATAAGGGGGAATTGCACAACAAAGTTAAATACAGTGTCAGCAGTTAACTGTGTAAGGAAAACTGTAAGTAAAAATGGATCTTGAAGTGGAAAGGTTTAGACTTATTCATATTTCTGACACATGCTGACGTATTTTCTTTTTAAAGGTAGGTTTGTTTGGGGTTTTATTTCAGAGCAGTTCTCCTCCTCTGTACCTCTGCTCTTGTCTGTACCAGTGGTGATCAGGGTGATGTTCCAAGTGCCTCTAACCAATCTTTGCTTCAATGCTTGCTTTAAGCTAGTCCTCACTGTGCAGGTTAGAGGTCAATATCTATAGTAAGGCATCTGTTCTTACTTATAGTAGTGATAATATGATGTAACCTAGTGGTAATAGGTAGCTCTGAGAAATGCCATATCACTTCAGTAATGGTAAAGAACAAAGTAGCACACTGAAACACAACCCAATGCTTCCCACTTTGTCAAAAGCAAAGGGAGGGTCTAATTTTGGATTAACAGTATAATATTGCCTTTAATGCATTGTTTGGAAATGTGTTTGCTTTTGCTAGCCCTTTTTTCAGTGGCTATGTTGATGTATGCTCTTCCTTTTCTCAAGTGAGTCTGGCTATTAATAGCTGCTGGTGTCTTACATGTGTGCAACCAGTTCAGAAATCTTTAGCATCAGGAGAGCATGTTTGATCTTTGTCTTGACAAACATTAAAATTACTGTGCTAACCACTTTCTTCCTCAGCTTAGTCCAAGAGCTCAGTAATGAGATACAGTTCTCTAAACAACTGTCAAAGTTTAGTTTTTAAATATCCTTGAAACTGAGAGGAAAATGATGATGTATAAGAAGTAAAATAACGGCAGTGTAAGCATACTGCTCTGAATATGCTGCTCTGAACTGTCTGGGGACCTCTCATGGGCATAAGGATAGCTGTAATTTTGTGGCTGCAGTGGATTGAGACTGGAATGTATAATTCTAGAATAGGACTTTTTTTCTATAAATTGCTGTCTTTATAATACAAATAGAAATAGTGTTCTGTGTATATGTAAACCAGATGTACAAATTAAATCAGCAGAGTGCTATTGGAGAGTTCAAGCTACCAGCATTGTGGTATTGACTGTCTTTACTCGGTACTCCTCAGGTGTGCCCGTGTTCTCAGCCTTCCCACAGTATGTCTTCCCTCTGTTCCATCTCACTTCAGGAGACCTAAATATCCCATCTCTTCTTCAGAAAGCACGTGCTTAGGAAAGAGTAAATCCTAATGCAGCAGCGGGTACAAAGGAACTGTAGCAGACTGACCACCAGTCAGAATATGCGCCTCTTGGATGCTTCACTTTCTGCTTCCGTGTCAGAGGAAGGGTTCCCTGTCCTGGCACCCTCTGTGCTTTGCTTGATATGGAGGCCAGGGTGGTGGCCTAGGGCAACCAACTGCTGCTTCCTGATTCTCAGGGAATCAGAAAATGTTGCTTTTTTCCCCTCATCCTGTGCTGAGTAGCTGAGTACCAACAGAGTGTCACAGCTTTTATTTCTGCTCCTCTGAATGGTCTGTCCCAGAAGGGTCCACGTGCAAAATGATACAGAGGAAAATCCCACCTCTGTTACAGCTTATGGGCTTTGGTAAGCCTGCTGCAAACAGTAGTGACTCAAATGCAAATCTGCAACTTTAAATATGTATTAAACAAAGAAAGTTCTAGTAGGGCTGAACTAGCTTTCCAGTTCATCCAGGCACACCAGCAGACATGATGTTTCATGTGCCTTTAAGAGGTAAATGACTGTATAGTTGGAGTCCTAAACCATAATAAAATTATTATCTTTTTTGTCAAAATTTAACTCTGTTTGCAACCTTGCTCTGTGGCGCACTTCTGTTTTTACTCTCACTAGGAGACTTACAACCCTTTCTATTGCTGATTTAGCCATGTGTATTATTCCTTTAGGATCAAAGTGATTCTGTATCAACACCATTGATTTCTGCTTCTGTTTCCTAGGCTGTGAAGATATTATTGCAGAGAGCATCTCACTAGACACCTTAATTGCCATTCTGAAGTGGAGCTCTCAGCCGTACGGTTCCAAGTGGGTACATCGCCAAGCACTACATTTCCTCTGTGAGGAGTTTACCCAGGTCATGACTTCAGATGTCTTCTATGAACTCAGCAAGGACCACCTGCTCACAGCTATCCAGTCTGACTATTTACAGGTAACCTGCAGAGCAGAATAAAGGTGATCCTGCTTGAAGCAGGATATATTATACCATTACTAGAAGCGCTTGGGAGTAGCTCATTTTAAATAGTAGGCAGGAGTGGGTTTGCATGCACACTAAGCATTGCTTTTGTCATATGTAGAAAATGAAATTGAAGTAGTGATTAAGGAGACTTTTGTTCTTGGGTTGTAACACAACCCAAACTGGTTATGGTATGTGCTGTTGCTTAGAAGCCTAATAATAGCTTAGAAATGGCTGCAAATTATTTTAAAGCATTTCTGAACCTAACATTTGCCTTGCATGTTGAAGTATTTTACAGAATTGTGGTGGTAATTTTGCTGTAACAACATCCATCCTAGTTGGAAGCAGTGGGAGCTAATAAACTAATAATCATTCAGAAGGCTTTATTTATTTTTGGGGGGGGACATAAAAATACGTTTTCTGATGAGTATTGTAGAATTTCTTTCCTTGTGACTTTCCTTCTGTGATTGTGTGGTTTTAGGGAGAGGAAGATTTCTCTTCACTGAGATCTTTATAATGATGACCAATCTTTTATAGCTTAAAGATGACTGGATTTTTTTTTTTTCAATTGTATCTGTCCCAGTCTTGCCTTTTTTTTTTTTTTTTTTAATTATTTGCGTTTCAAATGTTAGAGCTTATTGAAAGTGTTGGGTTTTTTAATGTCAAACACTTCAGGAATTACAGGAACAGTACTGTTGATCTTCCATGAGCATGTGTACTATGATTAAATTTCCTGCCCTAGTCATTAAGAAATTACATAGATAAATCTAGATTTTTTGGTACATGATTTTTCCCTCTAAAACTGTTGAGTGGGTAACACATGTATATAGGTGTGAACAAAGCAAAGTTGTTTTCTCTATATTACTGAAAATTTTTCTCTTCACCTAGCTATAGTTGGCTTGATTATTTTTGTTGCTTCCCAGGCTGTACAGACACTGAACTTGTAATATTATATAAGAGATCCAAACACCCAGTTTTAGAATTGCCCCTTTTAATTAACTTAAATTGTTGAAGTTTAATACCTGTAAGTTTTCATTCTAGACAACTTTTTTTACTCCTGTAGAAATCCCCTCATCCCCCATTCCTAGGGATTCAGTGACATGAATCTAGAAATCATGGTGGTGTCATGCCAGTAGTGTTACCTTAAAATATGTGAAGGAAGTGGTATAGCAGATCATAAAGTACAAATACTTTTTGTGTGTGCATGTGGCATTAAACTAAGCATGCATAGATTGCTGACTTTCTCTTTCTACTAGGCAAGTGAACAAGATATTCTTAAATATCTGATTAAATGGGGAGAACATCAGTTGATGAAGAGAATAGCAGATCGAGGTAAGCATCCTTTAAACCACAGTACTAAACTAAATAAACCAGAATATATGTAAGCTCTTTTTGTGGGTAATCTGTAACTTAAGGAAATTTTCTTCATGTACTTGGTTCATAATATAGTCAAAACTAAACAAATGTACTTATTTTTTTTAAAGCGTTTGTTCTCTAAATAATGAGAAGGCAGGCATTCTGAGGGAGCTGGGATTGTTTAGCTTCCAGAAGAAAAGGCTTGAGGGCATCTCTGCAAAGTCTACAAATATCTAATGACAGGAAGCAAAGAAAATAGAGCCACACTCTTCTCTTGGTAGCCAGGACAGGATGAGAGGCAGTGAGACATTGACTGAAGTACAGGAAATAGCGTTTTAACACAAGAAACTGAAGATGGTCAGACACCAGAACAGGCTTCCCAGAGTAGTTATGGGATATCCATCCTTGGAGGTGTTCAAAAATCCAACTGGATATAGTCATGGGCAACTTGCTCTACCAGGTATGGGGAGAGGGTGGTGATTGTGGCCAGAACAGACTTTTAGAGGTGCTTCCAAGCTCAGACTTTTAAGTCTGGTTGGTTTCTGTTGTCTCAGAATTATTTTTCTTGTAATTAATTCATCAACTAAAAAAAAAACCCTACCCTGCAGTATCTTTTACTTTTCTGTGCTCATGCAGGCTTCTCACAGTAGTCTTATTCTTAGTTTACTGTGTCAACCTTTCACTTCAGTTCTAGTACATTTCTCCCACAGAAATCTGTGATCGTGAGAAACAAGTCATTAAGTGGCATCACTGTTTTTCCTGAAGTAGACATAAATGTATTTTTATTCCCTCAGATGCATATTATCCCTGCAGTGGTAACTTCAAGGGCAATCTCACGTGTTGGATGTGGGAAGTAGGTTAAATATGTATTTCCCAAAATATATATTCCCAATTTATAAATGCAAGTAGTTTGTAGTTCATCCTCACCCCAGAATCTCAATCAGATGCTGTTAACTGCTTGCAATACAACTTGTCATGGACATGTTAAAATGTGTGCTTTTAGTGACCTAAGTATTAACCTTTAAAAAAAGGTTTTCCAAGTGTTTGTCTTCAGGCATATTGGGATGTGATGGAGCCAGTTAAACAGTAATGGACCTGGGCTTGGGGAGAAGCTGCTCATTTGGAGTAATTGTGCTTCTTCCTGGCCTGTGGTGTTCAGTAAGCAGCTCATTTCTCATCTAGGGTCATCAGATAACATGATAAGCAAAGGCAGAAATAAGAACTACATCAAGTTCTGTCAGGTTGGGGCCAAATACGGTCTAGTAATTTGATCTAAATTCCTCTGCAACAGTCCTGATTTTGCAGCTCTGAATATGTGGTGGTGTCAGTCAAATACCAGAAAGCATAGAAATTGTAATGGGCTGTGACCAACACTTGAGCTGCCTGTACCGAAGGGGGGATGGCTATGTTTGACAGTTTTCCTCAAAGAGCGAAGCTAGTTGAATTCAGGTTGGGCACAATACCTAAAACAGAGGTGAAGGTACTTAGTTGGGGAGGGAGAATGACCTGAGTGTGTCATCAGCTGTCATCTTGTCTTCTTCCAAGACAAAGATACCCCCTCTTGGCACAAATAGGTGTCCTGTGACAGTGAGAGCAATTTGAATGGGCTTGCCACAGTTGTTGCTAAGGTGGGTTACACAAGGAGGCTAGAATAATTTATCCCAGTGGATACTTCGGGCCTTAATTTGTAGAAAATAAGTCTCTGAAAACTGCTGGGGAAAGGGAGAGGAGCTGCAGGAGAGGCTCCCTTGGGGAAAGTGCACATGTTTTCATAGCATAGCTCTTGGTAGAGCTTTATAAACATTTACCTCAAAACACTATTTTTGTATTTTCTTCCTGGGTTTACACTTTGAAACTGACAGCTGTGGAAATGACCCATGCTTCTGTAAGCTGAACCTATCTCTGGGTACTTCATAACAGATTTTAAGACATGAAATAGTTTTGTAGAATAACTTTGATAAGCACTGTTGATTTAAAATGAGAATTAACTTCCTATAAGCCACATAACTCCTGCCATCCTATCTAAACTTTTTGATGTAAACTTAGTATGTCTTGTTCCTTCCAACAGAACCGAATTTACTCAGTGGTACTGCTCACAGTGTGAACAAAAGAGGTGTGAAGAGGCGAGATCTTGACATCGAGGAGCTGAGAGAGATCTTGTCTCCGCTTTTACCTTTTGTCCGCATTGAGCACATCTTACCGATGAATAGTGAAGTACTGAGTGATGCAGTAAGTCAGTAGTCTCATACAAATACTGTCTCTGGGTTCTTTGTAGTTGAGATTCTACAATGTTCAGGGGTTCTTTTAAGGATTAGCTCATAAAATGTTATCTCTGAGTAATACATGTATAACTCTTCTGGTTAAATTTTCTGTTCTTTAAATCTGTCAGAAGGCTAAGGAGAATTCAAGTGTAAAGAGTCAGTGTAAGAAATGCATTTCTTGCAAGTTTTAACCTTTTATATTAAAAAAACCCCATAAAACTCTTTCTTGATTCTTGAAGATGAAGAGAGGCCTGATTAGTACTCCTCCTTCAGACATGCTACCAACATCAGAAGGTGGAAAATCAAATGCCTGGCTGCGGCAAAAAAATGCTGGAATATATGTGCGGCCAAGACTGTTCTCACCATATGTGGAGGAGGCGAAGGTAATAATCATTAACAGCACCTGACTGTTGTTAAATCAGAGTCATTGGGGGTTCTGTAAGCAGGGAAGGATTTTGGTATGTTTTGTCTCTCTTTGCATGTACTGCCATAAAATACTAACGTTTTCGATTTAACAAGACTTACAAGATTGATCATCAGGCTCAAGTCTCTAGAACTGGTCAGAAAAAATTTCAACAAAATTTTTTTTTGTCGAAATTGAAATGTTTGCAAGACAGATCTTGATGAAATTCCACCGGAAACAAAGCAGCGTTCTGAGGGAAACCTCCCTGGTTTCCAGCCAGTTTGCCGGCCCAGCTCCTCGGCAGCCCTCCTGGCAGGCGGATGGCAAGGTGAGAGCCTGAGAGTCCCAGTTTGCAGCTAGTCAGCAGCCTTGGTGCCAGGTCTTTCAGGCTCCCCAGCTCCCACCAGAGCTGGGTGGAGAACTTGTATTCCACTCGGCAGAGGACTGATGTTTCATCATCTTGTTTGAATCAGAACATATCCAAAATTCTTTAGATCCTCCGCAAAATGGAATAAATATCTCGTGTCCAATTTGACTGAAGTCCTTTGTGTCCTGCTCAGGCAGTAGTTTCCGTATTTAATATCTTGCATGAGGACTGTCAAACTGAAGATCTCATAGCATCACTGATGGTGACGTTTGATGACAGAGTGCAGATGCCTCTGTGTGGGGCAGAAATATGCTGTATTCTGTTTGACATTGAATGGGAGCCTTGTAAGTCCCTCATACCACCACTTTGGGCAGCTCTCACTTAAATCAAATGCAGGTAACTGCAGAGCAAGAGGATTAGGTGGAGCTGTGCACGTCCACATCGCCTACAGACTCTGACCACTACTCTGGTGAATACAGAGCTTTTGGCCTGTGCCCAAGAAAGAAAATGTTTATAAGGGCTTGAGTTGTTGTCAATATCCTTTTTGAGGGGAGGGGAGAAATAAAACTACTTTGCATTTTGGACACAGAGGTTACTGAGCACCAGGTGGCAGTAAAGCAGCGAAGGAAGACTAGCCAATTCAAACTTGTTCTTCATATCTTGGATTGTTAAAACTAATAAAAATGTGTTAAAGGACATGTGATAAAAGGCTTGACTCTTTCAGCTTTCGGGTATATGGTATGGGAGTGCTTTAGTAGTTATTTTCAAGTAAAGAGTGCATTCTAAATTCCCCTCCCCCCGCATCAGGAATCCTATGTGTTTCTATTAGTTTCGTGTTATGCTTGTTTTAATCTTTTTAAAAGCATCATGAGCTGTTTAACCTTAGAGGGAGGACTCTTATTACCTGGTAGCCGTACTCCTAGTCATGGTTTCATTATTGTGAAATGCAGAAATTGCAGATGAGTGATTGCTGATTTGTTTTACTCCTCTGTTAGCCTCCTATATTTTGTAATAAATCCGTTTAACATTAAATGAGACTCTCAAGGGTATGGTAAATCCCTTTCTATTCTTTAAGATATCTCAGGGAAGTACATCTCATTCACAGACTCATGCCTCTACTCAGTGGCACAGAGGGTTGAGAACTGTAGGCAGTAATTGTCTGAGAGAGTCCAGAGGGTCTGGCCTCAAGAAGGTTACCTCTAATCAGGCAGGTACAAAGTAACCTTCTCAAGCTTCATTCACCTGCCTGCTCTTAGTTCTGGAGCTCAACTCTGATCATGACTGGAAAATGGAATAGAAATACTGTGGAGAAGCCAAATACTGTTTGGAACCTGGAAAAGTTACAGTTTAGGCATTGCTAGACTTGTGGCATCGCAACCGTGTTTGCAGAAGGTCCTGATGGGACCATGTGGGCCGTGCCTTCATGAGGGCTCTGATGGCTGTCGTTGCAGTCAGTTCTGGATGAGATGATGGTGGAACAAACAGATCTTGTTCGTTTGCGGATGGTCCGAATGTCCAACGTGCCCGACACCCTATACATGGTGAACAACGCAGTGCCACAGTGCTGTCATATGATTACCCACCAGCAAGTTAGCACTAACCAGTCCAGTCCTCCTTCAGTAATAGCCAACGAGATCCCAGGTAAGGCTGCTAGATCACTTGCAATGCTGATTTCTGTGAGTGGATGGGGCTTGGGACGAGGGGAAGTGAATGTGAATTATTGAATGTTGTGATCTCCTCAGAGAGTATTACTGTACCACTGAGGCTGCTTCCCACCCAGTAGTAATGCGTTTTGCTTTGGTCTGCTTTGAAGTCATGAACTATTTTCGGATGGCATGGTAAGTGGTTAGAAAATAGGTGTACTGGAGGGGGTAGTATCTTAACCTGCTTCAGCTGAGCAACCTGAAAAACCTTGCACTGGTTAAACTTGGTGGAGAATACTTGATGGAGCCTGGCACTCTGTTCTCAGGGTGTTTCTCAGTTTTCTACAATTGGTCATCCAAAATGGGTAGGACCCGGAAGGCTGGAAAACGGTGAAAGACTGATTTGTTTTTAAAAAATAAAAACTAGGGGAGCATAACTTGTAGGGCAGTCAGCTTAACTCAGTTTGGCAGAAAAATACTGGAAGTAGGCACTCAACACAGACTTTTTCTTTTTGAGTTTACCAAATACACTTTAGCTTTGAAGTCAAACCAACTTCGTTCCTTGTGCAACAAGAGTAAGTTTTTATAGTTGGAAGTAAACACAGCCTCTCTTGACTACAGAATACTTGGTGTGACATTCCCCATAGACAAGCCAGGGAAATAAAGTCATAAAACTACTGTAATATATTTTATCATTTGTGCGTTTGATCCTTTGGTGTCAGACTGGAATAATGTACTGAATGGAATTCCCAAAGCGTCTAGCTCTTCTCCTCTTTCCCCCATTCCATTAATACTCAGTGTGCATAGAGAATACACTGGCAAAACATGCAGCTGATGGCAAGTTGGGAGGGTCAGTGGATGTTTGGGAGAGAAGTCAACATTATATAGTTCCATAAAGAACAACTGTTACACTAAAATACAAAACCGAGTGTGCCACAAGGCATGTGAAATAATTTGGTCTTGGATGGAGTATTGTTTAGCCCTTTAAATGGCCACTCTGGATCAGGTTAAGGATTTGTCCTAGTCTTGTATCCTTATTCCAGCAATCGCCAGAAGTGAGTGCGTAAGGAAAGTGTAGCAGAAAAAGCACATAAAATAATTCCCTGTAAAATTCTGTGTGCTCTTCAACCACTTGCAGCTCAGAAATGTCCTGTGGTGGGTGGTGTTTCTGTAGTTAGTAGTTTTAAATGCATTTTTAATCCATGAGTTCATGCAGCCTTTTGTTAAACTTTCAGAAACCACTTTTAGATCAAAGCATCACATTTCAGTAGATACTATGATTCTATGATATGGATCAGTTTGTGGGTCTGTAGAAAAGCAATAAAAATGATTTGGCACCAAATCAAGTCATCGTCCTCCCTCCACTTCGCCCCAGTCCTCATTTTATATCTCTCTATAGCTCTTTATATATCTATTATGTTTCCCTTCAGTCAACTGCATGGAAAGGAAGTAGATAAAGTGTTTTTACAGATGCTAGAGCCAGGGTAAAAATAATAGGTTTAAGTTGGTGCAAAAGAATGTAAGTTGAGGTGTTAAGAAGATTTAAAACACTGTTAAATACTGCAGTGAGTTTTCTGTGACGGTTCCTGGAAATGTTTTGGTCTACTTGTGAATTGTGATTTGGGAGAGACTTCATAAAGCCTAAATTTTGCTTCTGAAAACTTCTGCATTTTATAAAAGCACTAATTGTTTAGAAACTTAGAGCAGTGGCATCTCAACAGTATGTTACAGTGCTCAGACTTTCCCCCCTCTGCAGAAAAGCATGAATATACTCACCATGAATTGAATGTGAAGTATTTCATCATAAGATGTGACATCAATAACAGTTTGCTTGATCTTAATTTCCAAAGAAGTTGAGAAAGGCAACAGGTTCTCAAAGGTCTCCCATGTTTTGCAAAAGTTCTTGTTTTGAAAAAGTCTGGTTTTGTTCGCAAATGTGAAACATCTTGACCAATCCAAAACTCCCCTACAGCTGCATTCTGTACAACTTAACATGTAGGAATTACTGCCAGCCCTTGGATTTGAGCATGGGTGTGAGCTCTGAGCCTGGCCGGTACTTGGAGTGCAGATATTGTGTCCTGGTAGCTGCCTTTTTGCTTAGTTCTGTGATTAAGCAAAAGATTTGGCAGTGCCTTCTGCTAGGAAGGATAGATGGAGCCAGTTAATCTGAGGTGATTCAGGCATGTGCCAGACCTATAACTTGCACAGGAATCTATCCCAGAGCATAGATGGAGCAAAGGAGCTGCTGGAGGGAGAGCTAGGCAACACCATCTCCTTGCCCCTGAGGCTGTGCAATTAGGGCAGGGGGGTCTTTGCATCTTGAGTATTCTCCATCTGTCACATCTTCCTTGTACCCACTGCCCAGGGACTGTATTGGCATAAATGCTGATGGCAGCATGCCTTAGTGCTGCTCTTGCAAAACTGCTGTAACGCAAGTTCAGCGTCTGCTGAATTCTGCTCTGCTCTGAGGTTGTGTTTCCTCAGGTATGTTCCAGTTTCAGTTGGAATTGGAAATCCTGCAACTGACTTGGCAGAACTGTATTTTCTATGTATGTCATCTCTCTTCTGTGTGTTTCAAGTGAATAATAGTAAAAAATCAGAAACTAACTTGTGTTTGAGAAGACAGCACTTTTTAATTAAAAGCTTGGCTCATTTTTATGCCTGCTATTTTGGAGAACTGCTTCAAACTTCTCTGAAATCATCTTTTTTCCATGTTAGCAAAATGCTGGTTGTAGCTAAACATCTGACTGCTACACCAGGACTTTTTAGAACAATGGAAGTGTGTGGAGGGTGGCGTGCAGCACTGATATCCAAGCCTTGAAAACTGTATAGAATTGATTTCTGCCCACCCCCCTGCCCCAATACAGGAACTCAGTTGGGAGGGCAGGAGGGATATTTTGCACTACTTAACACTTATCTTTCATGTACCAATGTAAACTTTGTGAAATTGGGACCAGTTGTAGTTGCATGGTGTTGGGTTTTTTCTTCTCTATATTGCAGATGCTTTTTCACACTGCTCTTACTGTTTGATCCATTTGTTTTTTATGAGTTTTCATTATGGACATCTGGCCATGGTAATATATAACACTTGTAAAGCTGATAGAGGATCAGATACCAGCACTTCTGTTTTCAGAGGTCTGGATTCATCTTCTGTTACGATACACACATTTTCCTGAGGACAGAAAGACCACAGAGAAATATTCATCATCAAACAGCAGCAAGAAGTGGCATGAGAAAGTTTTGTAGCAGGATAAATACCCCAAATTGTCCATGATTTCCTTTTGGAAAGGTTTTTTAAGATTATTTCAATATGGCTGCATAAAACAACATAATTTTAGCAGGTTTATGTTGGCTTACAGTTTGTGTAACTTTTTTAGAATGCTCTGTCTGTAGTTACATACTGGTATTATGGTCTCGTGATTACAGAATTCCATGAGAAGTATGAAGTATATGCCAAAAAAAATCAAGTGAGTTCTTGGCCTGTAGAATTCATGAGGGAACATTCAGTTGTTATTTCAGATATCCTGCCCCCACCGCAAACCATGACATTCCTCCATCATGAGGGGTTTACACAGAAGGCTGTATTTGTGGCTCATTCTAGCAGAAGCTGGAAAAATGGTTTATGTCTTTACCATTTGTGCGATATGTGTTATCCCATGTGGCTTAGTGATGCTCCAAGGAACACGTGTCAGTCAAACTGTTCTTGGCAGAATGCTGCTTCAGAAACAAACAGGGCCAAGTCAACGTGGTAGGTTTTTCCTCCAGAATTAAATCTGACCCTTGCCATCAAACTTCCTGTGTCTCAGTTCAAAAAGTAACCTCTGTTACCTCATTCTGTTCTCTGTCCCCCTGCAGTTCCCAGTCTCCTCACTGTGAAGGAGATGATCAGACGGCTGCAGGAGCTGTGCCACACGGAGCAGGTGCAGCGGGCATATGCCCTGAACTGCGGTGAAGGCGCCACAGTCAGCTATGAGATTCAGATCCGTGTGCTGCGGGAGTTTGGGCTCTCTGATGCTGCTGCTGAGCTTCTGCAGGTATGAGCATGGCTGTGTAAGACCACACAGAATCATAGCATCAATCAGGTTGGAAAAGGCCTTTAAGATTATCAAGTCCAACCTTTACCTTAGGACTGCCAAGTCCACCACTAAACCATGTCACCTCATCTACACGTTTTTTGAACACTTCTGGGGACAGTGATTCCACCACTTCCCTGGGCAGTCAGTTCCAAACCACAAATGCTTTGATCCTGTTTTGCTTAGGAATTGACTTGAATGTGTAATCTGTAATAAAAGAGCTATTTTGTGTGTGCACATGCAGGTGCAGGAATGCCTTGAAATGCCTGTGTAACTGTAGAACTGTCCAGGCGCAAATTACAGCGAGACCATTGCATTTGATGTGTGTGATTTTATAAATGTGTAAGTGCAACATACACATTTACAAGAGCTGTTGCCATTACTGTCACAGACTT
>JANHGB010047317.1:26044-45578 GCA_026283785.1 Coracopsis vasa
GGCGCTCTTGTCCCGGGGCTCAGCCCCGCTCCCAGCCCACTCCTCTTGTCCCGGGGCTCAGCAACCCCGAATCCCTTAGGAAATCCCACTTCTGTTTGTACGCTGCTGTTAAAGCAAATGCATTTGTTGGTCATCTTATTCACAAGGTGAATCTGATGCTGCTTGTCTTGTTTTTTAAAAACAAATAATATCTTATTCTATGATACCTGTAACCACCTCAAGTGCTGGTGAGGCTTTGGGTGGCATAACTGGCCTGCTCCAGTACTAGCAGTTTCCTAGTTCTAATGCATGTTAGTTTAGGAGATTTTTTTAGGTGAATTCCTACCTTTTGTTACATGCTGGGTTGTTTTCCATTGCAGAATCCTCACAAATTCTTTCCTGATGAGCGATTTGGGGACGAAAGCCCACTCCTGACAATGAGACAGTCTGGACGGTGCCGTGTTAACAGCACTCCTACTGCAGAAACCATGTTTACAGAACTGGACTCTTTTGTGGCCTTCCATCCACCATTGCCCCCTCCTCCACCTCCATACCACCCACCAGCAACTCCTATTCATAACCAGTTCAAAGTGGGCTGGAAACAAAGGGTGCCAAGTCAACATCCCTCCCGTTCCTTTTCCTACCCATGTAACCACTCACTGTTCCACTCCCGAGCCGCCCCCAAGGCTGTGCCGCCCGTCTACTTGCCCAGCGTGAAAGCAGCGCCGCCGGATTGCACAAACACTACAGGTCTGGGAAGGCAGACGGTGGCTGCAGCCGCAGCGGTGATGGCAGCTGAGAAGCAAGTAGTAAGTATTATAGCTTCTTCTTCCTATCTCTGGCCAGTCAAAGTAGTGTATAGAGAGGAGCTGGAGAGAATTCTTATGATAAGGTAACTTGGCTTTGTTAAATAAAAGATCATCTTCATTGGTTAGGAAAAGAATTTTCTACCCAACTGGCTGCCAGCATTCTGTATCCCAAAGCATGCCCTGATCCCTGGGAGACTGAATGTTCCAGGGGCAGGAGCATTTTGGACGGGCAAGTGAGACGTGTGGATAATCTGAAATAGTATGGGTTGCTCTAGGTTTAAACCAAGTGTAGGTTCACTTCAGTAGTGCACTGGGTGCTCTGGTTCACGAGTGGAAATAGTGATGAAGCTTTGTCTGTGGAGGATGTGAAGGCCTTGGCTGAGAAAGGTTTTAAAATGCATAGGCAAGCAGAACCTGATAATTGCAAATACAAAGGGCTTTGTTACAGCATTTAAAGACAGTCATCATAGCTGCTGTGATGTAATGAAAATGAACTACAACATACTGGACAAAGACTTACCTTTGGGAAGTACCTGATAGCTAAATAAAGCATTTTTAAATTGATTTCTGCAGTGAAAACACAGTTTCAGTGCATGGTTGTGTCACTGGAACCTGCTTCTTAGGTGCAGATTTGAGCTGGAGTAATTAATGGAAACAGTGATCTTCTAATTTATTTGTTTTTTTCTCTTTAGCAATTGTCCTAAACATATTACACACCTTTTATATTTTAGGATAAAAATATTTAACTTCAAATGAGAATTGTTTGATGTTGTTTGTTCAAGGGTGGGTTTTGTAGTGTGTGTCTCTTGATACTGATTTCACTAAGGAAACTGTGTAGCGATCTCTTTCACAATGGAAATCTGTCTGATAGAATGTTTCTATAAAAATGCAAAGAGAAGCATAGCCTTAACATGGGTGATACTTTTGTTTTGTGTTCTGAGGTACTGATAATCAGTGATTCCTAAACTTACTGTCATCAGAGATGATGAATGCAAGTGGGAACTTTAACTCTTCTGTTAGGAAGATTGCAATATGCTTGTCTTGCTGCAGGGCTGCTTCCAGGTATAGGTGAGCAGAATGCCCTGACACAGCTTCCAGGCACTGTGTGGATCTAGTCAGCACTGAACTGATGCCATGAGCAGCCCCATGCCCCGAGGCTGTCATACACACACACACACACGTGTACCTGCAGTTAACCTAGCTTAAAATAGGAAATGCAGGCAGGAGGGTTGCATCTATACTGATGACGTGTTTCATGGCTTTCCTGCACTAGAACTCTACTGTAACAAACCATGTGTTAAGTTCTACACGGAGTACCTTGCTTAGTTTGATAATGGCAAGTGGGTTAAAGCAGGGTTTACCTCTTGAGAGTTTGACAGCATGGTGTCATTTCCTGCATATTTGCCACACAAACTACTATTGTGGCACAACAGCTTCAGAAAGGAAAGCAGGTGCCTTAAGCTAGCAGGAAGGTGAAGGCTAGAGGATACATGTGTTCTTTAAACAGTGCAGGAAACTTACAGGCTGAGGTTGGTCTAGGCAAAGGTAGATTAGGAAAATGCCATTCTGAATAGAATGCCAGTCCTAAATACAGTTTATGCTTAGCTTTTGCTATTTTTCCATGAACCAGTTTCTTTTACACTCTTTTCCAGTGTACTCAGCCCTTGCTAAATGAACTGATGCCAGATATCGCAATGGGTGTGTCAGCAATGTCTCTAAAAGACAGAAGATTACCAGAGCTCACAGTTGACACAGAGATAAGCCAGACGGGTACAGAGGTAGGGCCCGGTCCACCCCAGCACGTTTCATGTATTCAGAACAGACACATGCCCACTTCTCGGAAGAAACATGCAATAGAGCAAAAAATAGATGCCCAAGAAAATCAGCAGGAATATCCTGACTTCTATGACTTCTCTAATGCTGCATGCAGACCCTCTACTCCAGCACCCAACAGGCACAGTCCTTCGCCTTCACAAGGCATATATTTTGGCCCAGATTTGTACAGCCACAATAAGGCATCACCAAGTGGCTTAAAGTCAGCCTACCTACCCTCCCAGATATCTCCTAAAAAGCAAGAGGATTCTCGGAGGGAATACGTGATCTCCCAAGATGGGCATCAGCATAGACAAAAGAATGAGCCAATACACCTCGATGTCTTAGAGCAGCCTCCCCAGCGACTGGACTTGGCGTTGGCTACCCAGGAAAGTGCTGGTAACGGCCCAGTTCACATCAGGGGAAGAACAAAGATGGAAACCGACCTAACCTATGGGCTAACCTCCAGCAGACCTCCGCTCTCCACATACACCTCCGATGGGCAAGAAGAGAGACCCAGCAGGAGACTGGCAGACGATGAGCCGTTGGAACATGGAGCACAGAGGAACGCAGATCTGGAAAGGGAAGATGCAGTAAGCCGAGGAAGGAGGTCTCCAAGCAAACCAGACTTCCTGTATAAAAAGTCTGCCCTATGAAAGCAACCTCCACTATTTCTCTGTGCCTAAGAGTTGTAAACATCCCATTCTTTGCAACTTCTGGCCTGACTTCTGTCAGACAAGTTCATTCACGCCAGCAGATAAATTCAGCTTCACTCCCTTCTTTTGTACATACCATTGCTTTATTAGAGACGGCATGTTATCGGTTTGGGTTTAATGCTGCTTCTGGTTTCATTTTGTGGGAATCTCTTTTTTTTGAGCAAATTTAAGCCTTTTAGGGAAAAAAAAACAGAAAGAGCTGGTACCTTTTTTGTACAACCTGGTAGCCTTTTGCACCTGTACATCTATTTTAGTGTATTGGTTTTGTACTAATATGTTAAACTTTATTGTCACATTTAAAGGACTGTATTTTCATACTTTTGCATTTTCCTTCTCACCTGCCAATTCCCGATGTGCATTGGGTTGCACATGATGAAATGTATTTTCTTATGAGATAGTAACAACGCGTTTATTTTTTAATTATAGGAATTCCAAAGAACAGCACATCAAAATACTCCATTTTTAGTTAGATTTCTTCATTTGTTTGTTTAGATCTGAAATCTTCCTGATTTTTACCACTACGGCAAGAACCTAGTCTAAGGTTTTGTTTGAAAAGTTCTGGCAGCTGGGTTTTACCCTGATACAGGAAGCCCACTTCAAGAGTTACTTTTGGGTTTTTAAGAGTCTAGGGGTTATTTAGGAGTCCAAATTCCAGTGAAATTAACTGGGATCTGACAGCCTGATTCCATTTGCTTTCTGGTTCAGTTGTGACCGTGGGGAACTCCATGATCACCCAGAAGCACTTATTAGACCAGAATTGTTCATTTGCCCATGCAGAAATGAATCCAGAAGTACTGTAAAAAGTGATAGTAATAACTTGTTCTTCCAGCTACTCATACGTGGGGGTAAGTGAAGACCGGAGAGGAGGATTCATGCTAACTCCTTGAGTGTCAGGAAGACGAGGCATAGCGCCTTTGCTGTTGCCTGAGCAGTGACCCTCCGAGTGAGAGGGTTCGCTTTCCTACAGAGGTACCAAGGTAGCTGCTTGTTGCCTTGCTTCCTTCTGCCTGCGATTAACAAAGGGCTTCACTCTTAGTGATGTGGTTCAGTGTTCTTACCTGATCTGAAGTGTTGCTGACTTCTTAATCATAGCTGTTCTGTGAACAAAATCAAAGTGAAGAGCAAGTGCTCTAGCAAAATGAAACATGCAAAGCTTTAGCGCTCTTGAATTACACTCCCATTTCCTGACTTTGATTTTTTTGAAGCACAGAAATGAGGTTCATCTCTTAACATGGTATGAAGAGGGAATGAGAGTGATCTGGGCTGGCTCCCTGCCATAGGTTGGGGTTGAGCAATGCTCTGGGTATAACGGTTGTAATTAAGTGCATCCTTGATACTTACTGTGCAGTTTTACCACAGGTTCATTGCATGTAGGATAGGGATCTGATGCCATTGCAGTGTAGTGATCAGTGGTAACGGGCTGTTAGGGGTTTTTTAAATGCAGTTTCTGTAATGAAAATTTTCCCTGTAGTAGAAAACTTTAATCCCAGGTTTGACCTACGGACTGCTTCAAGGTTAGGTTGTTTCTTGCAGTTCAAAATGCTTAATACTACTTAAACAGAAGTCTTGTTGCAACTGTGTTTTTGGCTGTAGTTGATGGCAGATTCTTAACCTAACCTGTTTCGTTCAAGTGCAAGACCTGGTAACAACATCACAGTGTTATTGAAATAGATTGGATACTGCATTTTCACACTACTAAATAGCTTCTAGATAAATGAGAATAGGGGTTTGACCCAATAGATCCTAGTGTCTCCAGTGACGCACCTGCAGGCCTCCTCTGAGAGCTTTGCAGAGGTGCCTTCTGAGATCAGCCACGGGAGGTGTGTGTGGTTTGAGGAGGACGTAGCTGAACTGCGCAGGTGCTGTGTCTGGTGGGTGAGGGGAGATGGGCTTTTTCTGTTCTGGTTGGGTTGGTTTTTTCCCCTCTCTCAGCCTTTTCAATCTGTTGGGTTTGCTCACAGTCAGGATGCCTGGTGGTCCTGGCCTCATTGCCAGCATGTGGTATATCCATGGGACTGCAGTGTGGTTAAATGCAGGAGGTGTCTGGGGGGGGGCGGACAGTGCTGCTGCAGGTGAGGGGATGAGGTTCGCTGGGTTTCTTCTGCAGATTTGAGCCCAGTGCTGTCCAACTGCATAGCTCTGACTGGCGCTTGGGTCTCATCCTTGCCAGCACTAGAAGCATTAACTTCCATCACACACAAACCCTATACTCGCTGCAGTTGTGCCAGATGTAAGTTGGTATCTTAATTAGTAAAAAGACATAGCTGTCCTCAGCAAACTTCCTATTCCGAGTAATTTATTTTTACCTAAAGTGGCAGATGTACTTAGAGAAAACTATTGTAGCTGCCGTAGTTGGATGTGGCACTGTGTGCCTGGGCAGAGGTGGGCCTGAAATCGACAGAGATAACTTCTCAGCTTGAAATCTGTGGGGATGTGGCTGATGAAGACTGAGTTTTGAAGTGGTGGCTTGAGAGAAATCATGAAATGCTTTGGCTTTGGAATGAGGTGGTAAGAATTGCCTCTGGGGGGGACACATCTGCATTTTAGAATACCAATGGCTTCTGATGTTTCAGAAGCTGACAGTATTAAAAAGAGAATAAGGTGTTTAAAAGTAGGTGTGAAATAAAAGACAAGTCCTTCTGAGGCCACAGAGACAATCAGGCCGTGTAGACAATCTGTGTTTTCACTTGTGTGTTTTGAGTTGGGAAGATGGCAGCTGATTCAAAGTGGAAAAGGAGTTGTCCAGTTACTGGAAGTGTATTCTTGTACTCCAGCGTAGGATTCCCTGCTTAATTGGACATGCAGAGGGAGGGGAGAAAGCCCATCTTCATTCTTCATGGAAGCGTTATTTAGAAGCTAGTGTTTGTACTGCATCTTGCTCGCAGAACCCATGTACCTGTACTACCTGCTATTACTTGTTCTCTGTCTACTGAAACTTTGGTGCAGAAGCTCCTTGTTTACATGAAGCACTTTCTGGTTAGGCTGGAAGCTAACATCTTTTCCTCCTGTAAATTTGATGGAATAACTGACTAATTTTGCTTGAGGATAGAGGTATGAACATTAAGTTTTCTTTCATGAGGAAGACTCGTGCTCCTTGTTCTATTAAAGAGCAAGCTCAGACTTTCATTTAGTGAGCAACATGCAAAAACTTCTTATTCCCCTTTCCTTGACCCCCTCCTCGTTTCCTTAATATATGGATGAATAACTTAATTCCTGAAACAGATTCTTCCTTTTAAATGTTTTGTTGTTCCATGGAGTTACTGTAGCTGTGTATTAATAACTGCTATGTTGATTGGCAGTTTCTTGTTGTATTTTTCCTGTTCTTAGGAGTTTCATCTCTGAAAGTTAAAGCTGTGGCCACCTGTACCTGTAAGCCTTGGGTTTTGGTCCTGGAGTGTCCCAAATGTTTGTCTTGGGTGTTTCTTTGGTTTGGGTTTGGGGGAGGAGGGCTGGGGTTTGGGTGGTTTTTGTTTGGAAAGAATACTCATGCTGTTTGAGGCACTGTTCTTCCTTCTAACATTTACTTGTTTCTATGGTAGAGGGGGTGCTGAGCTCTGCAAAGCGCTGGCAGCAGCAGGAGAGGAAATCGTAAAGCCGTGTTGGGTCTCTGTAGTTGCCTGTACTGCCTGAAGGCAGCCCGGCCTTCGGCAGCGTTCCGGTTTTGTTTCTTGTCCTTGTGTTGTTACTGGTATAAAGTCAAGTGCCTTCAATGCTAAAGGCTCAGAAAACTTTCTTAAACTGACTTCGTGTCCTATGCAAGTGTTTTTTCTACAACCTGCATAACCAGTACTTTGTAAAACTTGTTTACGCTTCAATTGTACATAGTGTTTTTTAAAAAATATAGTATTTTTATTTAGGTACCTCCAAACTTGAATTCGAGTCTTGTGTGATGCATTGTAAAACAATACATTTCTCTTTTGAGTACCATTACAGTTGTAAAAAGGTTTTCACTGGTTCTATTTTTCTACTGTTGCTGAGAAGCATGCAACACTGACTTTATCCTACGTATAGTTGGCGTTTCAAATAAATGGCTTGTATAGAACGTGCCTGTGCGACTTCTTCCGGTGGTCTGTTACCACCGGCTGCCTCCGTGCTGTCTGCCGGGCTGATCCGAACGTGCCATGCTGTGACTGATGCTGGAGCAAGGAGTGGTTCAGTACAGATGAGCTGTAGGTGCTCTCCAGCAGGCAGAGACCTTAAAACTGGCCAGGTTTGTTGTTCTTTCTGGGGAAGAAACTGCTCAACAGTGCTCTGAGCATCAAGGATCTATGATACACACCACTTCAAGCAGCTTATTAAGCTGCTTGGTGACATAGTTCAGTGTGTCCTGGCTAGAGCTTTGTTGGCTGAGACTGCTATTAAAGGCAAAGGGTTCCATGCAGTCAGGGCTGTGGGGCTTAGCCCTTGATCCAGGAAGTGTTTATTTTCTCAGCAGAGCAGCCGGACACAGCCACTCATTAGGTACCTGGTGTTCTCCTCTTGAGCAGCACTTGCCCTACATCAGCTGAACACTCATTACACCATTCACAGAAACAAGTGCTTCGCTACTTCAGAGATATGATGAGTTCAGAAGTGTGTCGCCCAGCCACAGGAAGCCTTGACTAGTTCCACTGTGATGTACAACAGCAAAACACCTGTGTTCTGTCCTGATGGGAAGTGGGGTGGGGAGAGAGACTGCTTGTATGGTCTTACATGGTAATTACTGACACCTCTGTCCTCACATCCAGGAAGGTAACATTTAGGAGCAACTTCTAAAGTGGCCAAATGTAACATTAATTGTTACAGACTTCCTGTTCATTTTGCAGGAGTGTTCTTTTGGGCCTGCTACCTGTACAGAAGAGAGGTCACCTCTTCACCATGGGGGGAGAGGGGGGCTGTTGTGAAGAAAGCACAATGGTGTTGAGGAAGCTGGGTAAGGGGAGGTGTGAGGAACTAGGTGCACTTCAAGCACACCTGGCTCGGTGACTGTAAGTGCCTACTGTGGGTGCTACCCTGGGTGTGCCAGTGCGGCCACTTTAACTCCACTTTGTGCAAATTACACGCTTGGGTTAAAAACCTTCCTGCCACTGAACTCCCCTCTCTGTGCATCATTGCTGTGGCTGCTCAAGTGCAGTGTGTGCTGAGGCTGGGCCTCCCTCTCCTGTTGACGTGCACCCTGGTAGCTGCTGCGACTTGGTATACGCTGGGGGAGGGCAGCACCACTTGGAGAAGTGAGGGTTTCCATCTAGGAGGTGGCACGCAGGACAGCAGTTGCCTCAAAGCATTTTCTTCCCCCAACCCTTTAATCAATGACATGCTGAGAACAGCCATACAGGGGAAACCTCATCCTGTTCTGCTTTTAATCTTGCTCAAAACTTCACCTGGTGTCACACCTGCCTGCTCCAGTCCAGGCAAAGGTCCAGGAACACTGGGCTTGAATCTTGGCCACACAGCTAACAGCTCCTTGCTGCGCTGCCCTGGGCTTGGTTGGGAACAGCTCTTCAACAAAACAAGACGGTAGAGATCAAACAGTTATTTAATTTTGAGATACTGTAGTTAGATATGCAGTTACAATTCCCTAACAGCTGCTACAAAAAAAAGCACATACAATACCCAGAGCTAAACTGAAAAGCAATTAGTCATTCTGCATGAAACAAACCCATGAACTGCGGCCCTAGGCTAGAACTAGCTTTTGTAAATAAAGTGGTCAGAAACAATTAGTAGGGAAAATGATAGATAAAGGTCTGGCTTTTCCTCTCAAAAGTCATTAACGTGGAAGCAGAACAGTACCCCATGGTAAGGAAATCCTCAAACTACATAAAGCAGGAGTTAAAGAGTAGAACTTTCTTAGTGTACGTTTTGGGGTTTGTGGGTAAAGGAAACTAAAAACTACATTAGGCTCCAAACTTATGAAAAGTCACTATTTAATTGTAGCTAAGTAGATTCTTAAAAGTCAGTGTTCTGTTCCAGGGGTATCACAGCAATTATAAAAAGATCACACAATTTATACTGTAGCAAAATGCCAGGATGCTGCAGTGTCTTTAGGGCCATTTATGAGGTGGCATAATTGGCAATAGGCGAGTTTTTAAAATGAAAGCACATTTTAAGTCCTAAAACAACCCCCTCCCAATGCGTAATTTGTAATTTGGTACTTCCTCCTCGCGATTGTTTACAGTCTGCTGTGTCAATAATGTTCATGTGCCAATCCTTTTTGCATGTAAAACATCACTCTACAATATTAGAAACAAATTTTCTGGATTTATAAAAGCAGACAGCATTTTGTTACATCAAGCCTAACCTGTGATTTCTCATCTTTCACCTGCCTCGGGAGCACCTCCACAGCAGAGAGTAAGCCTGCAGCAGCGCAGTGCTGGGTAGGTCACCTGCCCCATCCCTGGCAGTGTTCAGCATCAGGTTAGACGGGGCTTTGAGCAACCTGGTTTAGTGGAAGGTGTCACTGCCCATGGCAGGGGGTTAGAACTAAATGACCTTTAAGGTCCCTTCCAACCCAAACTATTCTATGTGACCCCCGTGTTAGAATGCAATTTCACCCCACAGTTGTAATAGGGTGTAACAGGGTTCCCTTCTCTGCCCTTCAGGGAACTGTGTAGTGAACAGACACTTCCTTTGTGCAGGGACACTTGGATAAAGTTACTACATCCGGAGAGATGATACAGAGCCATTTAGAGCACGTTAGAAAAGTACTCCAGTCTTGCAAAGCACAGTGAATGCGTCCACCCTGCACTGCACAAAAGGGAGGGCAGGCAGACCCCACGAGGGTTTAGTACCATGCACAGCAATAGGCACTAACAGTAAAACAAGTGAAAGGCAGAAGGGAATAAACAGTGGGATGCTGCTCCTGGGACAAGCCACCCACCCTGGAAGGACACAGCCAGCTTTCACAGGAATGCAAAGTCCATTAGGACTCTGAAATCCCTATAAATGCAATAATGTACCTGTTAGGATCACGCTTTAGTTGCTACAAATAAAGGAAGTATGAGACAAAACGAAGACATTTCCTGGACAGTCGGATTTTGATGAGAAGTCAAATATTGGAGATGCCGCTTCTGTTTGCCAATGAATATTGTTTGCCCAGTTGTCCTTTCAGACCCAAACCCTCTCAGTCTAACTACAGTAGTACTGCATCCTGTTAGTCCGTTGTCTTTTCCGTGACTGAAACTCTTCAAAGAAGTGCTGAATGTCTTCTCTTTTAACCACCTACGGGAAGCAGCATGAAACCCAAGTTGTGCTACACGGATTCAATTAAATGATCCATTTCCCTCCCTACCCCCACGTGCATAAAAGCAGGTATCCCAAATCCCCTCTGTTACAGCTCGCAGCTTTCCTGTTCTACACAAAGGAGGCTAGTAATGCAAAAATTCCACAGTAAGAGAATACAGAGGAACAAGCTCCCCAAAGGCAGAGCAAGCACATGAAGCAAAGTTCCTGATGGTACTTTTTAATGGCTTTGACCACTTGCTTTTACTGCCAGAAAAATTAACGCAAAGCAAGCTTTTTAGGAGCTCACTTTCAGCGTCATAACAATGTAACTCGGACTGGCAATTCAGCAAATAAGCCAACAAAATGCATGTGCTGGTTAATAACAGCATGCAAACTCCTCCAGCAGAACAACTGAGAAGGCTGTTTGCCAGTATTTAGTCAGTCCTTATTCTACTAAGGGTTTAAATTCAACCTAAGAAAAAACATAAAGGTTAAGAGCTTTTTTCCTGAATGCTTTTCGTAGAGCAACACAAGTTTCATTTAAATTAAGAAGTGCTCTCAGCACTTCTTAGACAGATTTCTGTGAGGTTCCTGTTACAATGTCTTTAAGGAAATGCAACTTGTAAATTCACATGGAATCAGGGATTTCTTGTTTCTACCGCAGTGCCAGCTACTCCAACAGACAGGAAAATATTCTTATAGTATCCTAGTATCCAGCACTCACCCCACAATAGTACTACAGCACAGGTTCTGGCACACAAATTCTGCAAGCTGTGTCTTACCGTTCCCTCATCGGCGAATCTCCTGAGATAATCTGTCAGTTCTGTCTTCAAATCGTTGTATTCTGGGTGGAGGAGCAAAGGCAAGGGAAATTAAAAACAAGAAGATGCCCAGCTTTAGTTTAACCCTGGCTCAAGAAGACTTTGTTCTACTTCTTCTTGTCATTTATTACATTTACTTGAGACAACTCAGGTTTGAGCTGGATTATAAATAACAAGAAAGGCAAGTCCAGATAAATATGAAAAGCCTAATGATTTATCAGGCCAGCCTATGCATTCTGAGTTCCTGTTCAGGTTGATCTTCAGAGAAACGTGTTCAAGTACACTGAGTGAATCAGTCCAATCAATCAAGACTGCCCCTGCTCCCAACTTCCCACGGCGAAAGCACATACGGGTTGTGGTGGGATGTCCTCGCCCGTAACTCAGAACTGAACAACTGCTCTCACCAGAGTGCAAACTCCTCACTCAGAAGAGGGAAACTGCTCTAGTTATAAAGGACCTCAGCACTGCCTTGTCAATATACTCTGTGGCAGAGCTGCCAGGGAGCACACTGCGCCCCAGTGGCACACTGCCTGGCACTCCCCCAGACAACAGGAGATTGGCAAACAACAGAACAGGGTAAGATAAATAAGCCAGAGAGCAGAAATGTAAATTAATGTTTAAATATTCATGTTACAAGAAATTACGATTGACTCAATATCTAAAAATGTTAAATAGGGGAAAAGTTCCCATACCAACTAGTTCCTCAATGTAAGTTAAAGGTTGTAACAACAGGCCAGAGAGGACAAATGTCTCTAGAGGAATCCTCACTGAAGTGCCATCTGTCATACAATCTTCTACACGTTACTTCAAAACCAGCTTGACATCACACTGCAAGACCCAATACTAATCCTTACGGGAACCTATTCAGTTAAAGTTTCAAGGCAGATGCTAAAAATGAAGTTGTATTTACCACAGATGAGTTCTACTTGCTGAACTCTGTTCATGCTGTTAAGGGTGTCCATTAAAGGATCTCTCCTCTCTGTTTCTTGGTCGCTGGTACCTTTATTTTCGTAAGCCAAGACAGTGTCACATTCATCTGTCAGGAACTGCACTTCAAGCTCTGAATACATTTTCTGGAGAATAAAGTAAAATTTACTTATATGTTACAAAAAGTCTGAGATGGAGATGCTCTCCCCAATCCTTTTTGTGTTTAGTATCACAAATAATAACAATAAAAATAATGTACATTTTGTATCCAGCATTTCAGGCATCTCTCCATCACAATTTCCAAAGCAATACTGGATTTAAGCAGCAAAGAACATAGAAACAGTTAGAAGCTCATTCATGCTGTATTAATTCTGACAGATTCAGTGTGCTTCTTTACATGGGATGGGGGGGGAGGGAGGTATTTATATGCAGAGTAAGAACACTTACACAGATTTTTTATACAAGCTTCTCTTGTAGAAAAAGATCCTCTGTGAGGTCCTCCCTGCCTCCCCCATGCCAGTGAATGTAACGAGGAGAGGATACATACCAAGCAGTCTTCACAGGTGCACAGTTTGCTTCTCCAGTTCAGTGGCCAAAAGGTGGCAGTGTCTTTTTTTAAAAATGGCTTGCTCTGAAGTTCCTTCAGCTTGCAGACTGGCTCCTCGCTCTTAGTAACCACCTGAATTAAAATGGGCGTTTAGTGCTCTGTACCATCACTTCCAATACACTCCATTCTTTCCAACATGTGGTTTTCCTTATGCAAGGTTCTTCTTTTGTCTCAGACATTTATTTTTCTGAACAACCTAGATTACCATTTCATCCACATGAGGATTCTGATGTGGTTTTAGCAGTTTCCACTGGAAATATCTTCAGAAATTTACTGCAATAGCCATAAATGTTTAAATTTATGCAATAAATTAAATAAAAATTTATTAAATAAATAAATAAATTTAAATAAATTAAAGAAAAATTAAAGACATTTTCTGCAATAGCCATAAATGTTTAAAAATCAGAGCTGGACTTTCATGCAAATGCAGCTACAAAGCATAATATCCCTATATTAGAACAAACTCAGCAAGTGCCTCAGTGTAAAGGACAGGTGACTGACAGGAAGGGATGGATCTGACCTACTGGCAAACAGACACTATGCCCCTGTCAGCCATTTCTACAATGGTGTTCCACAGCCTATGATGTGCTCCACAGAGATTGCACGTTTAAAGTGTCAGTGACTGAAGAGGAACATGGAGACAGACTGAAAGCTTTTAGCTCTTCACTGAACCTATACAGAAGGAGACGGGCTTTGCCTCAGCTACCATCAGTATAAAAATGAACAGGACAGAAAAGAAGGTACATTTTACCTCTGGACAGGCAGACCCAGAGCTAGTGGAAGGTTCATTAAACTGTTCCGTTTGCTTTTCTTCCTTCATTTCCTGGTGTTCCACTCCACTTTCTTTTTTTATTTCTTTTTTCTGCTCTTCACTTTCCTTAACCTTCAGGAAAACTCCTTCACCTTCAAGGGAGTTCACTTTGGTCAAAGGAGGAACTGGAAGATACATACCCATGTAAGTGAGAATACTGTGCCAGACAACATACTGGCTATCACAGACGTTCTCTCTGCTTTACACTGCAGTGTCGAAGAGCACCTAGATCAGCTCATACACTGCAGGGTCCTGGATGTACTTTACAGCTGCCCAAAGACACAGTGACCTAGGCAGACAAAGAAACCATTCTCTCTTTCACCAGTTGTCTTCATCTCTCGGACTCCTATTCTAAAATAGTCTGCTTCACAAAATCTATGTCCTAGGAGAAGGACAATTGGAGATAATTCTGTACTAAGATGCTTGTCTGTCTTGATGCCCCTTGATAGCTATTGCCGGTTCAGTAGCTGTCACATATTTTTTGCTGACTTTGTGTCAGAGTCCTTCATTTCCTCCAGACATACACCCCAAAAACTCCATGACAGATTAACTGCATCAATCCCTTCCTTAATTAAAACAAGTTTTTCTTTTGATGTCAATTCAACCAGCTGTCATACAGCTGGTTAGAAGCAGAAAAACTAAAACAAACCAAAATCCCCATTCTGTACTATATTTACATTAAAGCAAATAGAACTCCAGGTAGGCCATCTTGGAATCCTTAAAACTGACATTGAAATTTCTGGCACATAAGAGATCAGTTATCAGTTGATATAAGCAACGTTTAGCAGACCATGTGAAACCAGCTCTTTCCACAGAAGTCAAGTCATCTACCCTTCTGATCCTGCAGAGACCACATAGCAGACAGAGGCCTGCAGGGAACATGCCCTGAGCACAGCCCCAGCTCTACCCAGATTAAGGTTTTACACATTCATTCCAGGTCACTTGTCAGTCATTCTTTGCTGCTCAGAGCCTCTTATGCTCAGCTGTTTGTCTCACTGCTCCCCTTAGGATGACTCTTCAATTCTTTGATCCAGTTTAGAAACTAAGTTCACTAAGACAAGTACTAAATCTTCAGCCATCTATGTGCTAGCACATCTTTGATAAAATAAATGAGTGAGTATCACAGAACTAAGATTTAGGAATGACAAATACAGAACAGTCTGTGCAGTCCTGCATGTTCCACTGCTGAAGGTGACTGTCCAATATACCAAGTATAAGTTCTCTGACCATTTAAACAGTATTAAGTTATTAATCAACCACATATGACAAATACATGCTAACCAAATACTGGCTCAGATATCTCAATTTCTTTACCTGCTAACTGTGATGCATAAGCCCAGAGGAAACGGCAGTGATTCATGCAGGCTTGGCATACCATTTCATGGAAGTCTCCACTTTCAGGGGGAACTGCACCAAGATGCTGTCAAAAAGAAACAAGCATGCAGCAGTGAAACATTTGCTGCAAATTAACACTCAATTCTAGGCTTAGAGGAAGTACCACATCAACTGCTGTCACAGGTTCAGCACAGCCATATGCTCCTGCTAACTCTGCAACAATTACCAGTATAATTTAAAGACTGAAAAGAGCTGATAAAAATTCCAGGGAAAAACTGAAATAATTCTGTCTTTGTCTACACCCTTTTATGCCTTCTACATATTCAGAAATCTCAGTCCTATCTTGTTTCTAAACAACATTCTTCTACACTGTCCTAAACGTATGACAGGTGAAGATAATTCTTGCATACTGCACATGTGAACTCTTAAATAACTTTTCATGATTGCTTCCTTATGTGCAAGAGATTTTAAGTCTTCATATTGGTCATGTAATGCACTTGGGAAGAATTAGGTCCCAAAGCTCTCCATAAACTGGTGAGAAATATTTAGGCAATTAAAAGTGCTTAGTGGCTTTCTTTTGAAAAGCATTCTTCAAGGCTCACAGTGAACAGCATAACATTCATCACACACACATTTACACAAAAGAATCCTACAGTTTAACTACAGAACCCATAATTGAAGCCAATCATCTTTTCTTTTTTTTTAATTCTTTGATCCTGCAGCTTCAAACACAGAACTTTACTCATGCCCTTCAAGGCATAAGGCTGAATCCTTAATGCTCACACATTAAGTAGGGCACTCACTGAAGTGCTGAGCTGCTTTTAAAAGATTTCTCCAAAGTTTGTAATCATGAACCAACAGCAGAGTTTTTCTTTGCTACTTAAAGGAATTACAGCTTAAAAAGCATTCTTTTGCACAAAGAATTGTTTGGGTAGTTGATAATAATGTGCCTCAGTAAGAATCTTTTGCTCACCAATTGCACTGATTAGAATTTTCCAGTCAAGGAGACAGTTACAAAGTTGTTACTTTATTCTGCGGCAGTAACCTTCAAAGAAGTAGAACTCTTCCAAAAAACCCAAAAAGGGTTTTTTGGACTGGAGAGGGCAGCAGCTCAAGATTAACTTTCAATATTCCTTTGCATAGGATGAAAAGAATTACCCCAGAACTCCTGTAATAATCTTTTGAGAACTACAGCAAACCTTTTAAAATAAGAGTAACCATACAAACTTAACTGACACTAACTTATTTCTATGCAAGTGGCAATTCTGCTACTTGTAGTTTCCTTACCCTTCCATGGAACCAGTCTTCACAGACTATGCACTGGATCATCTCATCTGGAATCTAGATGAACGGTCATATTATTAGCATTAATAGCAACTTCTAGAGTCTTTCACAAGCCTCAAATGACAGTATTATGCAAAGCCTGCTCAAGTGAATTGCACTTCCCTCTTCACCTATCCACAGGGAGCTGCCATTAATAAGTAGTTAACTGCTTCATTAGTCAGTTTGCTTCCCTGAACTTCAACAGCATATGTAATTTGTTGTTTACCAAGACTATGGAAATTCCCATTTATTATTACAAAACTTGTCTTCCTTTTAGAGCATGACATTCTCACAAAAGAGCTGATAAAAGTTAATGCACTGTTGGCATCTTTCTTCCTGTAAAGAGAAATGCATTAACAGGCAGCTTAGCAAAAGAAAGATACTGACACCCATCATGTCATCAGGTTTACAGAGGAACACCAGAGTCCTAACTTAACTGGCCACAAAGTAGTAAAACACAAACTAATGATTTCTTTAGAAATGTTTAGCTATCTCTGAACTTCAGAGAGGTGAGTTTGTAAAATACTTTTTGTATTTATAGGACTTGCTCCTTCCTTATTCTTTAAAACACCTGATTTCTATGACTGCAAACAAAAGCGTGCGTGTGCAAACCAAGTGGTATATTTTAATACTTCAGATGGACAAAAAGTGTTGTGACTACCATAAAGGAAAGCTAAAGCCAGCGCTACAGGACAGACTTTCCGTATCCCAGAAGCCTTGTCAGAACACTGTTGCAGACATGAGGAAGCAGGTTATGGTCTCTCCTAACATGTGTAATGGCCTTCTGCCACATTTCTTAAGATGATGAGAAACCCCCCCTAAGGGAACTCCATATAGAGGAGTCTCTACTTTATAGAGAGGAAAGCAGAGAGAATGGCAGCATTTTCTCCAAATGACGGTTTGTCCTCCTCATCTGTCTTTAAGGCATAAACGTATTTTACCATTACAAACCCCCCTGATAATTACTGTATATATGACAACCAAGAGCAATATGGAACATAAGATTTCTTGAAGTGGGTTCTTTGCTGTAAAGCAGCTCAGCGACGACCCTTTGCACAATACTTTGCATAAACACCATCTATGTATTATTACTATCAGCTTTTGTATTTCTTACCTCATCTTCAGGATCAGGATAAGGTCTTTTACAAGTACAGTATAATCCATAGAAATTGTCATTATACTTATTTCCTGCATTCACCTTGCCTTTTTCCTAGAAGGAAAAAAAATATCTCACTAGACAATGCAGTGAAAAACAAGACTGAAAATATACATTATGTAGAAATAAAACCCCAAACAAACATTCCTGTTGTACTTTAATTCCTAAAGTACAATAATTATACTCACCATCTTAAAGATCCAAAAAGAAAGGTATTATCCAGACACCTGTGCTATACAGTGAGCAGCAGACAGGGCACGCACGGAATACTGAAGTTAAAAAGGAAAACCAGTCTCTTCACCTTTGTAATAAATGGCAACTGTGGCGTTTGTTAAACTACTGCTAATCCAGAACAATGTAAGAGTTCTGATCACCAGCTATGCCTACCTGCTGCATTACAGCAACACCTGTAGATTTATTGTGCACCTTCCTCTCCATTTTTTTTTAACATCCAGATTGTGACCCAAAACTGACTCTGCTTAATCTTACCACTGAGCTTCCACTAAATTTGTGTCATATAAACCTCATTCTACAGGATAGAATTATCTAAATTACAAAACATGCTGAATGAAACTCAATTACAGGTAATTCCATTTAAAAAACAAACAAATGAACAAACAAACCCCCCAGCTAATACAGCTGCAGCCAGAGGGCTTCAGAACTACATGTGGTTGCAGCCTAAAGCCACCACTGGCCCCTGCAAAAAGACCATTTATGATGTTACTACAAAACACTTTCTACCACTATTGTGACAAAGACAGGACAGGCAACATGAGCACTTGGCACCCGTGAAGTCAGACAGATAAATAGGTGGATGCTGAAGGTCACTTAACCAGTACAACTGATTTTGCACTGAACTGAAGGAGGAGGAACAACCACATGATTCATTTCACTGACTTGAATTAGAAAGAGTAACATCTTAAAATTGTCACAGGTGTCTCTGTAGGGACCACTGGACTATAGCCCTGTGCTGACTAGCTCTGGATCCATCCCAGTTTTGCCAGAACAAAATGGGCATACACAAAACCACTGGCCGTTTCTACATTTGGACTGTTATTATCCAGGGAGCAGCGCTGCGAGCAAGCCAAGCAGCTTCCTGTTGCTGCTTTTCAGAATATTATCAACTACTTGACAAGTCCAAAATGCCCAATGAAATGAAAGCACAGAAGGGAATCATAGAATCATAGAATAGTTAGAGTTGGAAAGTACCTTAAGATGATATCCCATCAGTGGGCTCTGGCGACAACCGACCAAAAAAGATTATTGCACTAATGCCACCATGAATAAGGTGAGGGAACTGTCCCTTTGGCAACAGAAGAAGCTTAAATTTCTTTAATGCAACAGCAAAATTACACCTAAAAGCTTCCCCTGAAGCCAGTTTAAAGCCAATGAGATGTATTAGTGCAGGCACCACAACACATTTCTGGCATTACGCTGACCATAGATGCAAAACTGCTGCATTCATGGATGACAACTACCAAATGTTTTCTTCCCTCTCTCCTCCCATTTCCGTTTGGTCTCTCAACAGTTTTATGTTATGCTGTAATACTCCCACCTTGTTTAACTTGCTGGGAAAAGCAGAGGCACCGTGTGCGTCAGTACTGGCTGAGGCAAGGCACCAACCTCCCAATACCGTCATTTCAATTCTGTGTGTAGAAAACCTGTATCTGCACTTACTGGCAGTAACTTGCACTGCAGATTTTTGAACTTGCTATTTCCACAGTCACAGCGGAAGTTCCTGGAAAGAAAAGCATAGCGTTTCAGGTGGGTTTATTAACAGGAAACACGTCAGGTTTTGTGTTCATAAAGATTCCCAGCAGTTTATTAGAGGACATAAAAACATTCTTGCAGTGCTTAAACAACAGCATCAGTCAGAAGTGGCCTTACCCTCTCACAAGGTGTTCTCAACAGATGTCTCAGCTAAGACCACCACTGACAGCAGTGCTTGGCTGGGAGGCCGCAATGGCACAGAGCTAACCCTGGGTGCTGCAACTGCCACACTTAAAAACACAAGCACGGGTGCTAGTGGAATAGGAGC
>JANHGB010047318.1:0-34870 GCA_026283785.1 Coracopsis vasa
GGTTTAGCAACGGGTAGTCAGGACAGTCAGGGACTTCAGGCAACAGCTTCTGGCAAAATGTCCTTCTCTATACCAGGTGAGTCTGTATTTAGCAGGACATCTTAGTTTCTTGTGTTTCCTTTACAAAATCTCTTATTTTCTTATATTTTGCAAGTGCTGTGGAAAGCTCTGATCAATAAATATTGAATAAAGAAAAATGCTTGTTTGTTGTGATTGCAGGTAGACTTGATTGCCATTGCAGATATAGTCCATTTGATGCTGTTTAGGGATCATATCCAGGTCTATCAAGAGGATTCCATCTGGAAAATCAGCCAAAATGTATCAAAGTAAGTCCTTTAGCAGAGGAGGCTGCTGGTAAAGAGACTTCTAACTTCTTTCACTTCCTTTACAAAGCTTAGAAGTCTGAACTTAGTGCTGTTGTTACCAAAAGCGTTAGTTTCGCAGGGAGTGAAAATTCAAAGCTATTGGATGTGTTCATTGTGTAGTGGCTTTAGTGCCATGTAGAAGACACTTTTAAGCTGACTCTGGCCTAACGATCTAGGTAATACTACTTTGCTTTTTCTGTCCTTTCAGACCAGACTGCTCTAGTCTGGTTTCACTTGTTAGACCAAGCTTGGAGAAGTTTGTAAGTGGGTGGATGGTGAGGAGGAAAAAATTACATGAGCATGTTGCTTTAGAAATGGAGATTACTTTATGTTCCTGCTTTTTTCAGTCTAGGCTATGTTGAAGGGCTATTAAGACTGATGCTATGGTTCAGTCTGTAACACTTGCAGAAACAGCATGCATGCACAAGAAGGAAAATAATTTAAATACTTGTATAATTTAAGATGCATGTGCAAGAGCCTTCTTTTTGGAAGCTGCTCTTTATCCTTGGATATTAATTTCTGCTGCTCTCTTTTAGCCGCATGTTTTCGCTTTAAGGCTACTCTGCCTTCATCTCACCTTTGTTTGTTCTTAGATGAAACACTTGTTCATTTTGTTAGTCACATCCTGCAGAATTTTCTGCCTTAAGGTTTCATAAGGATTTTCCAGAACACTCTTCATTCCAGAAGCTACTTGATGCATATCTGCATCTAGGTATATTCACATACCATGGTATATCAGCTACACTCACTGTGTGGATGTACTTCTTATAACCATTGCTTGAAGAAAACCTACAGTTGGGGGTTGTCCACCAATCTGCACTGCTTCCACCTTCTAGTTTGTTGCATTCAACCTTTGAAGAAACATCTCATCTTCTTAAACTGTGCACAGGGGAAAAATGCTTTCTTCTTTACTGGCCATATATTTTTCTACTACAACCAGTTGTTACAAGGCTCTAGTAGGCTTCTGCTGCATACTAACTACACATGCTGTACTGTACTTGGTAGCTGTTGGTTTTGCTTCCAATCAACTTACAGGACTAAACTGTGAAGATGGAAATCACCAAGGGGGTTGATCTCTGAAGAGATTAATATCAGTAACTTACAGGTTGGCAGTAAATACGTGTTTTATACTGCCTTTGTTTTAGAAATACTAAGGAAAAGGCAACTAAATCATTGATGGAGGCTAATGGGTCATAGTAGTAGGTGACTCTTTGAAAGGTACTTTGAAAGGCCTTTGTTCTCTATTGACAGATAAACTAACATTCCATATCTCTGAGCTATGTAAATCTGACCTGTACTGAAAAATAAGAACACGATCTGGTGTTAATGATATTTGAGATAGAGGAGCAGGTTTTTGGTAAGAGTTGCCTTTTACTTTAAATATTATTTATTTAATTCTACAAGTGATTATACTGAGCTGCTGCAGACCAAGCCATGCAGAGCCTGAATTGAGATGGTAGGAACAGGCTGTTGGGGACCTGATCAGGATGTGGGTATGGGAAAAATAGCCTGGATAACTGGAGCAGGAAGAGCTGAGTAGCATGTATAGTAGGTCTGAGTTTGGAAGGATGTGGGAGAGGTCAGTTGGAAATGAATTCCAATTCAAGCTGGGGACACTGGATGGAAAGGAGGAGTCTGAGTAGAGGTAGAACTTCGAGGGATACTTGGGTAGGAGAGTAAGACCTGAGAAGGGCTTTGGAAGCATAAGGAGGAAGAAAGCAGAGCCTGGGCATGGGTTCTGTGTGGCTGGAACCAGGCTCTAATGGCTTGTTGCTTCCTCCAGTACATCACTGGGGACTGGAGCACCTCCCGTATGAAGATAGGCTGAGAAAGTTGGGGCTGTTCAGCCTGGAGAAGAGAAGGCTGAGTAGCATCATAGCAGCCTTCCAGTATCTGAAAGGGGTCTATAAGGATGCTGGAGAGGGGCTCTTCATTAGGGACTGTAGTGACAGGACAAGGGGTAATGCGTTAAAACATAAACAGGGGAGGTTTAGATTAGATATAAGGAGGAAGTTCTTTACTGTGAGGCTGGTGAGACACTGGAATGGGTTGCCCACGGAAGCTGTGACTGCTCTGTCCCTGGCGATGTTCAAGGCCAGGTTGGACAGGGCTTTGGGTGACGTGGTTTAGTGGGAGGTGTCCCTCCCCTGTAATTCAGGGGGATTGGAACTAGATGATCTTAAGGTCCTTTCTAACCCTAACTATTCTATGATTCTATGAGCTGTAAATTTGGTGAGAGTGCACTGCATCCATGTCAATAATAAAGATATTAAACAGGAGAGGTCCCAGCATAGACCCCTGAGATACACCCTGCAGCTACAGCACCAACTATGTAGCACTATGTACTCTAGTACTGTGTATTTCAGTATAGTGCTGTGCTATAACAAAAAACAGTTGTTTTTTTCTTTCATTCCCAGATAGATATATTTGCAATCATGACAATTTATGCAAAAAGAAAAATAAAATTAGTGTATGAATTTATGGCTGTAATAAATTAGATGTGGTGCTAGAATGATTTTTGTTTAACAGAAAAGGTCATTCAAAAATGCTATCATAAAACTCACTCAGGAGAACACTAAATTAACAACATTTATTTGTCCTTGTGTGCTTATATGAAGTCTGATGAGATGAACTATTAAATGGAAAATGTGGTAAGAAGGTGATAAATGTAAAAAGACACCAACATCAGTATTAATGGAGCAGCAAAAATGCAGAAAATCAGGTTATTCTTATCCTTATTTTGACAAACAGTTAACATTTGGGAAAGAAAAACAGAGAGAGGGAAAGAAGATGGTCATTTCAGGCTGCTGATTTCCAGGAAATACTAACATTGTAATTATATATAATTTTATACAATTACTTACACATGTGCATGCACATGCAATTTTTTTGTTATATGGAATAAAGAGACAGAGATGAGCCAATCTGGAAAAGAAAACAAGTTGAAAGCTGTATGTTCAACATGAATCTTCAGACATCCAAGAACAGTTGTTTCTTGTTGCTGGTCTTTTATTTTATATTCCAGCCTTTGGCAGAGGGAAGAAAATATAAATAGTGTATGAAAGCTTGGGGTGTTCCTGTGCTTATTTTTTGTAAGATACAACAGAAGTCTACAGAAGGAAAGATGTTATAGAAGTTCACACTCATTTATAGCTTTAAATGTAATTCAGTGAGGTATGAAAGCATGTTTCTAATGGGCTTTGACAGATAATCCTTGACAAATTTTGCTGCAGTGCATACTCACTTGTTGCCTGTGTCACCTTTCTAATGAACAATGCCCCTGGAAAGCAGAGTCTGGAAGAAAAGAACTGCTTCCAACACCTCAGTTGCTTCCCAAAACTCATCTTAGCCTAAATAAAGAGTCTAAGTAAATAGGTTTAAGCTGAAATGCAAGACTGCGAGCTGGAGCTGTGAACAGCATAGTGCAAGAAGGCATTGGCTTTGGTGCCTTTGACCATCAGATTAAGATGGTCCTGCCTGTCTCCTTTGGCATAATGACTTACTGCTTTCTATGCTGCTCAGCTGTGTTGTTGCACATGGTGCTCTAAAATGGTCCAGATTAAAACAAAAAGAATGGGAAAAAGAGAAGAAAAACTTAGCTGCCTTGAAAGATATGTCCACTTCAAACCATAAATCATCTCTATAGTAATTCTGATCATATACAAGATGAATAGAAGTAATGGACACATACCAGAACACTGTCGTTTGCTCCTGCTATCACTGTATATGTACATCACATTTATTAGGATCCAGCTGATAAACAAAAAATACTACTAAATTACTAGCATCTACTACTTGATTACTAGCTAAAAATTTAATTAGGAAGGTAAGCTGATTTGAACTGCTGTCTTTGCATGAAAAAGTCAATAGAGTAATTGGGAGCATTTTCTCATGCAATGAAGCATCTCAGAAACAAGCCTTGTTTTGTATCTGTATTGAAGAAAAATAATTCCAGTTCACCACTAAAAAGATGTCACAAAATTTAATTTCATTTTTGCACATGAAACATTTCATATAGTTTTAGTATTATTCTGTAACAGAAAAAGAGTTCTTTTAAAAGTAAAATATTAAATTTTTGTTCTGATGCTATGAAAATACCACATTCTGCCTTTGCTGCAACTAACTTCTGTGGGGCTTTTTTGTTTGGTTGGTTTGTGTTTTTTTTCCTCTATGCAACACTGTCAGGATTGGCCCAACTTCAAAAAACACTTTGTTTTGATGTACAGCCTCTTAAGAACAGCTCAAGGCTCCTATTTCTGGAGTAGCATTAACACATAGTCAGATTCAAGCCATAGCTAGAAATGTGCAAATATACATACTGACTCAAAGTACAGGACAGGAAGTGAAGTAACTTTGGATGAATTCTTTACTTAGAATTAAATTCATGTATATGATTTCAGCAAACCAAGACTGTACTCCTAATGGATAATTTGAAGCAAGATCTTAGAGAAAACTCCGTGAAATGCTCTCTCTCAACTGTCATAGTACAAGTACAATGGTGAACATGATCCTGACTGTTTTTAACACATTTCTACAATTTCATATGGATGATATGGTACGAAGCTTACTCAGAATACTTGTTTTCCTAAGGGTTTCAAACGGTTTTGCAATGTTGCAGTAGCTCTCTACTAATGATGGAAATAAATCTCATTAGATGAGAATAATTAAGACTGGAGATGTGGTTGCTCCTAAACAAATTATAACAAGGTGTTTTTTTACTGGCAAGGCTACAGCCTAAAGCGCTATAGCCAGTTTGAGTATCACAACTAGGAAGAATAGTTGTATAATAGTACAGGAAAAGTACAGACAGTTCATGGGAGAACATAAGACTAAGAAACATGATGCATTTGGAAAAGATTTGGGGTTGGCTAGTCCATGGAAAACAGAGGAAGAATGATGTGTAACTAAAGAGAAAAGTAATAACTATCCTCTAAGTCCACTGTGGGTAGTATGAGATGTAATAAGCTTAACTTGGAGCAATTTAATTGCAGGCATTTAATTGAGGAGATTTAGTTTAGACATTAGTAAATACATTCTAGCTAAGGAAGTAAGGATCTAAAAGAATATGAGGACTGAAGTAGATTGTAGGTTGCACAATGTCTTGGAATATCTTTGGAGCAGGACAGATGGACGACTATCTGCAGTACTTTAGTCTTTGAAATGAATAGCTGGAGGTGAAGATCTTAGGTCCTTTCTGGAATGTGCTCTGTGGTTTATGAGTCTGGCTACAATATACACTAGAGCAAAAGAGACACTGGAAAAGCAGATGAACACTCCCCTCTCTTCCCCCACAACCATCCACAAGGTAATTCCCTCCCCAAACCTTGCTAAGGATAGATGCACATTTTCAAACATTGCTGTGTTGACACTCTCTTCTATGATTTGATTTTTACAGATTGCTGTGAACAAATTCTATTAACCACAAATGCTGAGAAAACACTTTAAAGCTGTTATGCACAAATACACCTTGAAAGTGAATAGAAAAATTCACAAGAATTGCTATTTACACTAGGAGACTGAATCGTATGACAAACTCAGCCCTTCAGAGAACAAAAAGCCTAGCGGAAGAGACAGCTACTTCTGATCACAAGGCATAAACCAGCTTCATGAAGAGCTTGCAGCACCTAACATGAGAGGGAACTGCAATCTTTTTATGAACTGTTTGCATGCCAAAACAAACATGGTGGATAGATTTTTAAGGTCTTAATGAGTTAAATTTGTTCACTGTTTTGTCTTTTAGTTTGTCAGCTATCCCTCAGTGCCAGTGTCTACTTTAACTCAAAAAATTGCTACTTAGAGGAAGGGGGTAAACCTGACAGAGGAGAGAGAGTTTTATTGTGGCTAGATAATTGAGTCTGTGGGAAGGAAGGTAACATGGAGATCTTTCTCAAAGTCCTGACTTCAAGCAAGTTCTTTTTCTTTCTGGTCACCTGTAATGAAACCTGAGAGCAATGACTTCAGTTACTGTGCACCAAAGGACACCCTGGGAAATTCAGCATGACAAAATGTGAACCAGGCTGTGACGGAGGTGATAGGGCCCATATCTGTTAAAAGAACCTCAGAACCTAAAAAGCACAAGAAAACACTCTGCCTTCAGAAGGCAGCAATCCTGCTGTGGCTGCTGCCTGAAATTTAGTGGGATGGGTGGCTCCTCTCCCACTCTCCACCATCTGCTATACAGCTTCTCTTTCTTGCTCTTGCCCCAGAGCTGATTGACAGGCAATTGGCAACAGACATCGAAATGCAACTGACTGATGAAAATTCACTGCTTTGCTATTTCTCATTGCCTTTGACAACAGGGATAGAACATGCATTTATGAGTATGCATTGTTATTTGTAGAACAGAAAGACTCCATTGGCATCTGCTACGCCTCTGAGCAGGTGCTGATTACTATCCTACTTACAAAGATTTGTAATTCAGCTACTATTCCAGAGAGCCCTTCATGAACCAGAACCAATTTTCAGTTGGGACAATGCTTGCAGAACGCTTCATATGTTGAACTTGATTTGTTTTTTACCATACCATTACTTCATTGTGACTTATTCTAACATAAATACAAAAAGAATTGAGAATCAGGTTTGTCACAACTGGTGATCTGAAGGCTTGAACAGTAAGTTAGGAAAGCTACTCTATTCAGTAACCCAGAAGCACAAAAAAAATAGTCCAATGTGCAAAAGACCATCACCTCCTGATCTCAGCAAAATGAATAAGCCATTTGACTGATGTCCCTTGAGGATAGGCACAAGAGCTGCCCTCCAATCTCAGGTTCCTTGTTGTTGCCATTGCAGAGAAATGCTGCCAGGAGACAAGTTTTCTTGGGCACCTCTTGTGCTAGAACCCATTTGCTAGGTCTCTTAGGCTCTAGCCATTACATTTTGCAGAACATTGATCACTCCCTTTGGTGAGCAGGAGGAAGAGTACCTGAGCCAGAGGAGAGTTATGTAAAGTAGTAGTTTGAGGAAATTTCAGATGCTACTTAGCTCATTCAAGGGGATGTGTATACTACCCCCTAAGAAGTAATAATAGATGGGAGAAATTCGTATTTTTAGTCTCGTGTGACTCATACACTTAACTTCAAAAAAGACCTTTCCCTTTGTAAAGCATTTTGAAGTTATCTGTTTTCAGAAAAATATCACATTTTCAAAATTCTCATAGAGTGAAACTTGTGTCCTAGACATTAGTCTAATGCATCTGAAATGAAGGACATGTACTTTCCTCACTCATATAGTACCTTTTCATCTTTCTCACCACATGCATTTTCACCAGGGATTTTCCACAAGGTTTATCTTGTCTGGTGCTGCCTGTGTTGTCCTTACTATCTATACTAAATAATGTCATTATGGTGTTAAAAGAAAGAAAAAAATAAAAAGAATTCCCAGGAAGAAAAAAAGACATTTAGAAAGGATAGTGTGACCTTCGTTCTCAAAGACACGCCTGCAGTGGGGTGTCTCGCTGATTGTTCTTAAAAACAGAATATGAATGCATAAGTGTGAGAGAGGAAGCTAGAGGGAAATAAACATCTTTTAGTGCCCTAACTTGGGAGCTTTGGTTGGCCTCCAGGGTGCTCAATGGTAATGGATCTGTCAGTCAGAAACACTTTGCATTCAGTGCACATTGGAACCTCAAAACTCTTTGAGGAGTCTTTTCTCACTGCAAGGATCTTACTCATTTTGTGGTATCCAGTTAGCACATGGGATTCTGGGCAGGGTGGATGGAAACTTTGCTCATTGGAAGGGAGCAGTCCTGAGCACAGGCTGAATTCTGTGGTCTTCAGGCAACAATTTTAGAGCAAGACACAATGTCCACCTTACATAGCTTTACATTCCTAGATTTTTATGCACAAAACAGTCCAAAATCTATATGGAGACCCCAGTTAGCACAATCTCTGAATTGTTTTGCTTATTAAGATTATACCTTAGTGACTCAGCTCATTATTATAGAGTGTGGGCAAAACAACTTATGCTGTGCCAAAGAAGCAAGCACTTCCCTCAATATGAAAAGAAAATTAGTTTTGCAACACTAATGGAGACAACTGATGAACCACTCTTCTGCAACATTTGCAATTTGCAGAAGCACAAGGTGGCACTACTCCATGTAATGATCATTTGCTATATGGTATACACTAGGAAAAAAATTGTAAAAGCAGCAAGTCTTCACTTTCTCCATAGGTGATATGAAAGGAAAAAAATAAATAGGTGAATTTGTTTATATCGTACATGTTTCTGCAGAATGACACTGGTGATTACTGAGTTATTTCAGTTAACTTTGCCTATACAGATACACAGGTAAGATTCAGCACTCATTTGAATCTTCTTCGAATAAAACAAAGCACCATTTCCACTTTTAAAGTTGCCATTAAAATATCTCCTCTGGACATGACTACTCTATTTTTGGTTCCCTGCGCCATTACCTGAAGTACTGATGGGTGCCGTGGAGGGCATCACAAAATCATACCACATATCATCATAACAAGCTGACACAAGATAGCGTTGGATGAAAGACCGTTTCAAACCTGATACCTCCCAAGACATCCACTAAGAGCTGAGACAGCAGAGATTTAATCTGATGTAAAGCAATTGTACAGAAACTGGCTTGTGTGCGTGTGTCAGTGTGCATGTGCAGTGCTATGAGATGCCACAAACTTCTATTTTATAACTCAGCCATAAACATTTGCTCCAGGCAAAATACAGCACACAGTGTTCCATCTCAGAGCAATTTTTGTTTAAACAAATTAAAAAATATCAATTTGCTCTTTTTCAAATGTATAAGTACCAATATTTCCTGTTCCTTTCTTCTACCACCCACCCACTCGGCTCTGCACGCGGCTCAGTAGGGATTTGATTTATTGGAATTAATTTGGCAAATTATTAGTTCATAACACAGAGTAATAGCTTTGCTATTCTTTTTGGGAAGTGGTAGAAATAGAGTTGTCAGAAAAGAGAAATACCTAATGTTAAGGCAGAGTACCTGCCTGTGACTTTACAGGTTTTCCTAGGACTGTGGGATCATCTCTTCTTTGTCCCTGAACAGAGAGGCACAGCTTAATTACTGCTGGGAAAATTCTCCCTTAATCCTGGAAATGTCATGGCAGCAAATTGACCCCAACAGTTTAGGATTTCCAGCTCCTTGCACTTACAAATTTGTCTGGATTTGCTATGCCAGCATATTTGGATTTGTTAACTCTGGAGGAGCAGAATTACTTCAGGAAGCTTACATTTTCCTGTCTTTTCTTCAAACATTGGATACAAACCAAGCTGCATTACAGCAAGGAAAGGGGGAAGCTCTGTATTGCAAAATTGGAAACAGAATAACAACAGAAGGTCACAAAACAAAGAAAAGGCAGGGTTGGAAACCCCCTTGATGGAAACCCCCTGGACCTTGCTGGTAGCTGAGATGAGGCTTTGGCAGTAGGAAACAGAAACCCACCTCTGTCCTATCAAAATCCCCAGCCCTGCCTTTGAAAAACAGGATGCTGAGGCTTCACTGGAGTTGACAGTTCAGCTCACTAACTCTTTTGCTCCTATAGCAAGCAAGCAATACTGTTAAAGACATGCAGATGAGCAATTAGCAGCATGCTGATGAGTAATTGAGAGCTCTGATTTGGACCAGCCTGACATAAGATAGGGTGGGAAGCCAGAAGCAAAAAAGGAATGAGATTTTCCCCCTTCATAAGCAGTGAGAAGGGAGCGAGACCCACTGACAGCTTATTTGTGACCTGGAAGAGCCACTGAGGGCCATGTCTCTTCCAGTTCAGAGCTTTGTGGTTCACTGAGGGATGTGGCTACTCACCAGGGTGTTTCATTTGTGGGACCTTCTGAATACTTCAGCATCAGTTTTCACTTTGTGAACGATGCTGGTTCACTCAGATTTCTGAATGTACAGTTCTGTAAAGTTGAAATATTTGAAGCCTTTTGGATCTCAATCACAGAGACACTAAAACTTTCTCCTGCTTCTGTTTTATTATCTCACATATTCTAGTTTAAAATATCTTCTGAATGTGTAGGGTAAAATTTGATCTTGAGTCTCAGACATTTATTAAAGCCAGGGATGTTCCTCACAGAGTTTGTAAAACTTCTCTGAAAGGCATCTCCTGTTGGGTGGTGGGACCTCTTTTCTGGGAGAGGCTCTGGCTTCCTCAGCAATAAACCCAGCACAATGAACCACTCCTGCTGCATGCACACCTTCACACCTACCGCTGCCAGGGTCCAGCACTCAAAAGGGGACTTTCTGTGCTGTTGTCTCCATCTTATCCTTCCCTGCTTTGCATTGTACGGGAAGGGGAGAGTGAGAACCTGTATTGCTGATGGACTTCATGAAAAAAACATTGCTAAAATGAAATATAAATGACTGTGAAGCCTGCAAACACTGATACAGATGATGGACAGGAAACTTCAGAGAAGTTGCCTTTGTTTGTTATACTCTTTGAATTTTTGCTGATCATAATCAGTTTCATAGTCTGACTGCAACTAGAAAGGGATTATTTCTTTTTCTTTCCAATTTAAGGATGAATATATTTGTTCAGAAGAGAGATCAGACCAAATTAAAATGTGCTACTGGGGCATAATAAATTCACAGTAATTGCAAACTAGTGTTCCTTAATTCTTTAGACACCATCATCTGTAAATACTCTGATCCTTTCATAGTTAGCTAATTTGTGCTTTTGTCCTTATTGAATTATGTATTGTCTTTTATGCTGTCTCCTGAGGGAAACCTCTTTTAAATCTTTTTGGTTTAATTCCATTAATTGGCATATTGTCTGGTCTTATGTTTCCCCTCCTGGGCCTTGAACTTATGTTCTTTTAGTTCTTAAACTTCTTAGCTATATTTCTGCAGCTTTGACTGACAACTTGCTTGATCAGAGGACAAAGCATGTGCTTTCTTATCTTTTACTTTCAGACTAGTGTTTAACAATGTAGTCAGTTTATCAGTCAATTTGTTAATCCAGGGTGAGAGTTCTCTGTTCTGAAGTCATTACAAAAATCAATAATCAATCCATTTATTCTAGGCTACATTAAATTATTATTAACTATAATAATTAGAATTAAATAATTTAAAGGTCCTCAAGCCTTTACTGATTTATGGATAGTTCTTTTGCGTTTTGCTAGCAACTTGCAAGTTTTGAATCCTTTTACAGTTACACTAATGAAGACAGCAATTAAATCATACAGCCTCTTTTGTATGAAAATCAGAGGGTGAAAGTTTTGCTTTCAGCATCATAACTTCCCCCATTATACTAGCAGAAAAACAACTGTGCAAGAAGTATGCAGCATGAAGGAGAAAAAGTAGTTTTGCTGAAGCATTATTGCAATAGTAAGAAAAATGGATTGGAAACCGTATCCCTGATACTACTCCTAGTCAACACATTTTATGGTTATAATAAACTGAATTAATGATATATTGAAACATTTTCTTATAGTTTTTTGGTTTTGGTTTTTTTGGGTTTTTTGTTTTTCTTTTTTTTTTTTTTTTTTTTACTGGACACACAAAACCCATGTCTTAACTTCTCTGTAAGTTACTCACAGGAATTATATCAAACTATACTCTTGAGTATATCTTATATGCCATCAACCAAATGAAAGAAAAGCAGGACAGAAAGACATGTAAAGCAGTGATAAGGTTAAGCAAAAGCAGAATGATCACATCATCTTAAAATGTGTCCACCCTGGTCTCTCTTATATCAACACGTCCCTAATCTTGACCAAAGTGCAGTTTTCAAGGGTGAGTAGAGCTGGTTCCATAAAAGCTTTCCTTAGGACCCAGAGGAAGATCCTGATATGAAAACCAACAGTGCTCTAAACACCATGGAATCTTGCTTTGTATTCGCTCCTTGTTATAGAGCAAGACTGACAAATGCTTATATACGTAAATAAATACTTGAAGAAGCAGCAGCTGTGTAAGTTCTAAAGAAGCCAACCCAGTGAGAGCATAGCTCACAGTAATAATGACCTCTCATTTAACCAGCAAAGATCACATTCAGATCTTTCCTCAGGCAAGCTCTCATTCAAGCCAAGGGCTGAGGAAAGGGTGACTAAAAATCCATGTAAACTGCTGACAGTTCAAATTGCTGCTGGACAACTTCAAAGAGGATTTTGCTATTATAAGACTTCAGGGTATGGCCCATTGCTCTATGCATCCATTCAAACTTAATGAAAAACAGGTTGTATACTTCACCATGTTTCACTCTAGAGGTTTTTGGATGTTGGAAGTGGCATAAGACCCACCTGGCTTAGCTTGTGCATATGTTTGTTCACAATTCCCAGTTGGCAACAACTAGGTTAGAAACAGTAGATATCCTGGGGAGTATATGAGCTGCTCAAGCCTTGTCAGAATTTCTGCGTTTAACTTGGATCCTATAATGACACAACCTAAGTAAATGACCACAAGCACTGTTGCTTAGCCTTATACAAAGAGGACTTTAACACATTCTTTTCAGCTGATATTCTTCTTACCTACCCTTCTGAAAATACCAGTTCATAACTTTTTAGTTATGCCTGTGGGCATATAGGATATTGCAAGTATTAAATGGAGTCAGCCAAGCTGCAGAAATTAATCTAGCTTCTGCTCCAGAACTACTCCAAGGTGAAACCACATATCTTTCAAACCATAGTTTGAAAACTTGTAGGAAGAGACATCCTGACTCGTTGCATCTGTATTGTCCTTGTTACTGTGGACAGCATTTGTCTTAAATATTCATGAGCCTCATTATGAAACTTGTCCAAGTTTTTCATCTGCAGTACACCTCCTGGAAGGCTCGTTCTGAGTTTCAGTGCTCTGCTCTTTACAGACCTTCTCATTTCTGCTCTGAATACATTTGTTGTCTCTTTGCTTGTGCTTGTGATGACATATCAAGTTTAGCTGATCTTTTTTCATTATGATTTAAGAGAGCATTTCATATGGGTATTTGTTATTTGTATATGATGGACAGAAGGACTAACTGAGTGGGAGAGTAGAACTGAAGTTTACTGTAAGCCTTCCCATGGAACCTGCACCTGCATAGCCTTTTAAGAGAGATTTAGCATTTCCTTACTCTGAAAGCCTCAATTTTGTGTCATAATGGGGCATCTGTGCATTTTCAGTTCTCAGCTTTATGAGATACCCAGCTGCATGAGTGCAGGTTTCAGAGATCAGACAGCACTGCACCCTCACAAGTGTTGTTCTGATTTCACTGTCTTAAGATGTTAGGTTTATTTTACCTAAATCTCCTGTGCTTGCTCCATGTTTTCCCCTGCTGTGTTTTAAGCCATTGGGTCAGCAGAGATGCCACAAGAGCTTAGTGAAGAATGGTGTGCAGGCAAGCAGTGACATTCCAGAGGGTGAATTTTTAGCGTGCTGAGAAAAACAGCACACATCTTGTAACCATAGCCAAGCATAATGCAATTTCACACATCTGCTGGTACAGGCAATAGACAGCTCCCGTAACAAGAGTTTTCAAAACGGAGATCCATTTCAAGACTGGTGTTTCCTACACTACTGGGCCATGTTTTTAACATATTTATACTACCAGGAAGGCAAAAGAGGTACCATGAATAAAATTCACTTGAGCTTCCTCATGCCAGCTTTTTTGCCATAAATTAAGCAGTCAGTTACTCTAATATTAGTGGCAGATTTCAGTGGACAAGAAATCTTCATATTCAAATAATCGACCAGGTTGTACCTATTATGGATTTGACTGTACCAAATTTTTTGGTCACCTCTAACATCATCGCTTTGGGAAAATATTTTATTATTAAAGTAAGTAATATGGATATAGCTCTTGTGAATGGCCCAGGTGCATTTACTGCGAGCTGGAGACTTCAGTGTGGTGGTGTCCATGAAACCGCATCTTTAAATCAAGTTGAACAAAAGCAACTGGGCAATTCAGACCAGAAAGACAAATCAGCAAGCCACAGAAGATGCAGATGCCGGAAACAAGGCTGCATGTACTAAAAAAGAAGAATCAAAAGCTCTATTCTCGCTGACTCATGAGAGGCTAAATCATTTGGAGAGCAAAAAAAAACCTACAGAATTTGCTACTGGTTTTAAGGTGAACAATCATACAATTGCCAGTGATCTTTTTCAGAGCAACACCCATGCAAGCCAAAATAACAAAACAAATCAAGAGTTAGCTCATACAACTCACACAGAAGGCAGAAAGCTGGACTATATGAAGCTCTGTACCACTGCCATTAAAAGATGTGTTATTTTAAAAGAAATAGTCCAATAGATGCAGCTCTAGTTTGAAGCTGTAATAGGGTAACAGTAGGATGGTATTTTGTACCTGTGCAACTTACTTTCCTTCCTTCACCAGAAAAGGTACATGAGTCTCAAGATTTCTCTTAGTGACTGTAATGGTAACCTCTTGGTACCAGAGATTTTTATACCAGTTGAATACCAGATGAGGGTCAACTAAATCACTGCCACATTACAACATGTTTCTGGCTCACTCACTCAGCCATGGTCACACTGTGACTTTAGAGGGTCCCAGCTTTGCTATGAGATATTTAAATCATGTAAAACCTTAAAAAAAGTTATCTTCATTTTGCAGCTCTGCCATCTGAAAAAAGCCAAAGCTGTTCAGAAGTCAGCCTCAGCTACTCATTCTTTGTTCATATAAACACATGCCTATTAGGACACCTTCAGTTTTATATTTAACTTTCCATTGCTCAACTTTCCTTTGCAAGTTCCATGAAGACTGAATTTGATTAAGGCAATTCATGTAATTAGCTTAGTGCATACTTAAGCTTCAAACACCTTGACAGTGCATGTAATAGTTTTTTCAAAAATTAATCCATTCCTTCTTATCTGAATCTAAATAATTTTAATAACAGTTAAAAATTTTGAATACTAGTTCAAATTTTAGGATTTCAGAGTTATATACAACTAATTGCTAAACATACAGTGTAGCATGTTACTGGATGGTGCCTTCAGATTCAGAAAAAAAATATATTTTGGAGGAGAAAGGAAAAGAGGAATAATAAAAAAATTCAAGTTTATAAGGCATCCTAAACCACAGTTCCTCACTTGTTAAACTAAGCATTTTAAATGGGTGACATATTACAATCTGTAAATTTCTAGGCCTCCCATGTGGAGCAACTACAGTATGACAAAACAAAAGAATCTGTAGTCCTTCTTGAGAAAGAGCCCTGAACTTAGAAGTCTTAATAGGCCAATACATGATAGATTGTAATTGCTTTTAAGTAGTCAGTGTTATGGCCTCATATCAAGCAAGAGCTAATTACTAAGGGCATGAAAAGGGTGCTCTAGCACTAAGGTATATTAATCACATAAAGACTAATGTACACATTCCTAGATTAAAATGATATAACAATAAATAAGATTAATTCCCTTCCTGTTAGCTGGTCAGTAAGTCTAGTTCCAAAAAATGCTAATATATATTTATCTGCTGGAACATTATGCTATTTTATTATTTTATTAGTTATTACCTTTACTGCATAAAGTCATCCTCCCTTTTAAAATGCCAGACCATATCAGATAACATATGATGTTGGTAATAAAACCAATGAATGCAAATAGGGGGCTGAAATTAATCTATTCTAAAAGTGTTAACATTTTCACTGCCTGTTTTTGTCATTAAAGTTAAGGAAGTAAGAAGTATTGAATGAGAATGTCATAACCTTTAGCAGTGTGTAGCAAAACACCAAAAAGGTAAAAGATGTTCTTTGATCATCCTGTGGGGGCTGGCAGTCTCTGGATGATGATTAATAATTATGAGACATTTAGAGGTAATTTTTCAAATTCTATCTAATTTAGCATAATCTATAATACATAAGATTGAGAGCCAGTTCAGGCTGGTGCTTTCAATCCTTGTTCAAAGACAAAACTTTTAAAGAAAATATTTTAGATAAACCAGGACCAATGCCCTTTGGGTAGTACAAAGACTAACGAGTAGTTAGCTGCTTAGCGACCACCCATCAATGCAGGAACTACAAAGCAAAGCAGGGCCAAAAGTGACTATTGTTAGATATGAGGAGTGTGCCATCAGGATGACCATAAGCATTAGCCATCAGGAGAATGAACCCCAGCCACAGGGTATGGGTATTAACTAGTGGAATTTCCATTTGAGGGGAGATGTGGCTTCAGCAGGCGCTTTACCTCCTCCAAGGTGTATTCTTAGAGCAGGAAAACTGCTGTGGTCGCCCTTTCTGAGCAAAATAATGTTAGGCAGTGAGTCTGGGTACAGACCACACTCCTAGTTGTTCCTGAGTGAAGTTCTCTAGCACAGTTACAGCATTTTGGTCTGCATTTTTCTGATGAGCATCTAAGGGCTTTGAAAAGTCATGGCTTTCATAGCTCAACTTGGCAGAGAACAGCAAACCATGACTATTATGGTCATTAGTGAAGTATGCCACCACTAATAATTGTAGCATTAGCAATGCTTTAGAGTAAGATTAGTAATGACCGGAGAATTGATATATAAGAAACCAATACTGTAAGATGCTGCAAACCTTGGAGGTGTGGAATAGTCTGCATTTCACTCAAAGGTGTTTAGCACACTGCAAGATCAAGACTTACCTCTTGCACACTATGCTCAGCGGAGTGAACCTGTGACTGCTGGCCAAGTCTGTTCCAGAAACCAACCCAAAATAACTATGTCAGCAAAGCATTAGTAGAATAAAACCATTTAAGAACCCAGGTGTGCATCCACCATGTTGTTCTGTTCTGTGCTGTGTGCTGGCACCAGCTCTCGATGATAATGACTTGCAACTGCTGCAGCATTTTATTAAAAGTTGTCAACATGCCTAAAGGTCCTGAAGGTGTGCAAAATAAAATCCTGGGGAAAGTAAAAAGAGATTACCTCAGTCCATAAACTGGTGAGGACAGTTACTCCCAATTCGAAATTGTTCTGCTATGTGGCAGGGCTCCATACACTCCATCATGAAAAAATTTGAGATATTTTGGGGGTTTTTAATCTAGATTTGGAGCATATGTACACTGGCTGAGTTGGAGAATATGTGCCTGCACTTCCTTTGTTTACAGCTAAAGAATAGCTACGGAATAATCCCCACTGTGAAGGTAGCAGTTTTAATGATGTGGGCACAGAGTTCTGTGGGATGGCATGTGCTCTCAAGCAAAGGCTCATTTATCTCTTTTCTTTCTTGCTAAGCAACTTCAAATCACTCTATATGAAGAATCCTGGGAAAATGACCCTTTTGAACAAGGAAGGTTAATAAATATTTTCTTAAGTAATGCAAGATGTAGGACAAAACAATGAGTTAAACTCTGATTTTCAAGAAAAACCTTGGTATATGTATATATAAAAAAATATAACTGCTTCTCTCAACAGATAGAAACCTTGCCAGTAAGACAGGGATAAAAAAAATTCGCCTATTTAATAACTGCCATTTATAATGCCAAGAGAATTGATTTACTGGTTTAAAAGAATTCTGCCAATGTAGAAGTTCCTGTAATATCTAAATCAATGTCTTTCAAGTCTGTGCAAGCAAAACAAAGCCCTATCAATTGAAGAACAAAGCAACTTTTCATATTAATCAGTAGGAACTTGATAAATCCCACTGATGTAGAAAATTAGCACCTTTGCATGTTTCCCAGATTTTGATTTCATTTTGGACACTTGGTCATGCATTATAAGTGCTGCCTGGCTGGCTCTGACTATTTCAGTTGAGATCCATTATTTCTAGGAGAATTATGTGCCTTGTTAGGGAAATGCCAGCTATTTCCATTCCAGCATCTGCACTGCAGTTGATCTATTATTAACACAGAGCTCATTAAAAAAATGAAAGAATTTGATTTGTGTCTTTGGGGTGGGGGTTACTGAGGCTTCTGATGAAACAAATAAGCTGGCTGTGCTGCTTCCAGTTGACACAGCTGTCAGGAAAGTGTTGGCTGCCGCTGCACTGCTTAGGGATGCTCAGCTACGAGGACCTTGTAGCCATATGTAAACAATACCGCACCGATGACAGGTTTACAACACTGGAGACAACATGTGCAGCTGTTAGCCACTGGTTTTTATAGTGCAAAACAAATGTTTTTCAATGTGCGGGCGTTTGGCATGAAGCCTCTGCAGCAGCAGTGAAAAGGGGAGGATGGGTGGCTGATAGCAGTTTTGTGCCTACCTGGCAGCATGCTGTGCCTTTCCCATACCAAGGAAGAGGCTGACGGATGTCTTTCCTTTTCCTCCCCTCCTTCTCTTTCCCTCGGTAGCTCTTTGGTAGAAGCTGGGTTCCTGACGACCGCATACATAAGTATTGTGGTTTAAAATGATGAAGGGCTCTCTGTGAGGAAATAGAAATATCACTTTGGAATGCTCTGGGAGCAGCTGATTTGGGTCATGTGTCACTGAGACACATAATTGCCACACTTAAAGGAGGGCTTTTAAAATGGGGAAGGTAAAAACCGGTACCAAAGTTTGGAAACTCTGATCAAAAAGTCTTGAATGGGAGGGTATACGGAGGCCTGAAAAAGGAAGCTGAGGAGCAGTGACGTTTTGGACTAAGTTTTATGCAGTTCCACTTTTGTGTTAACAACCCTGAGCACAGGCTGCTTTCTGACCCAGCAGACAGCATGTAGACTGTATATTAGAAAAGGTGGGAAAAATCAAAAGTGGAGTAAGTTACCAAAAATCCTGTAATTTGCCTGTAATAAACATCAGTAACATTCCAATCAACCACATTCAAAACCAGTAACTATATTTTACAAATAATTACTATGTTGTCAACCCTTGGTGTATATATGCTTGTTATTCTTTAGCCTCAATTTGCCAAGTTTTGTTAAAGTACAACTTTGTCAGCAACTTAAGATTAAATATGTTCTTCAAAACTTGTTGGCTCACATACCTTTTTGTAACGAAAAGATCCTAGCACATCCCGGTTAATATGCTGTTAAACACTTAAGTCATGGTAATAACCTGGTAGGAAATACTAGTAAAGAAAATTGTCTGGGACCTGTTCTCTAGCCTTGCAGGCAGTGTCACTGCACATTTTGTGCCTTGATTAAATTATTTTCTGCTGCACTTCTTGGACCCAACTGGCAACCAGTTGGATGGTCCCTGGCTCATGCTATCTTCTCACCATAGACTGACATTGGCTGGGAAAGTACTAGTTAGCATTGGTCAAAAATATGCATAAGGAGTACACAAACAAATAAAGAGCCCTTGCTTAGTATACCGGTATGGATGTACCATTAGCACTGTTGGCAGTGCTAAAATAATTTTCATTAACTCTTAATTCTATAGGACAACGGGCTGCTACGGTATGATATTTCCTCTTTTCTTTAAAGTATCTTCCTCTCCAAGCTAAATTCAACTTTCAGATCATGTTTTTTGCCACACAGTTTTTTTATGTCTCAGAAGCAAGTGAAAACAAATTTGCAAGCTTATTTGAAAGTAATTCTTATCCCCCTGAATTATTTTAAAAAGAAGATTAAATCTCACCATTTGACTTTAAATAGTTGCAGAGTGAGAAAACAATATTCAGCAAGAAATGTTAATATAAGCAAAATAATTATGTTGTTATATAGCTGGGGGAAATCATAAAGGGAATGATCTTGATTTGAGAGAGAAAGATCTGTAATTGTGCTGTATTTTATACTTAGCAACGTGTCCAGATGACTGGGTAGCACATTTGAGAGAATTATTCCATCATATGGCTCTTGGAAAAGCTGTTAGTTATTGCATTCCAAGGCCTCCATCATCTAAGTTTAATTTTTGAAGTTGTGCATATCCTTGTCAATATCGGTAATTTTTTTTTTAGCAAGTTCTGGAAGTAATGGCTGTTTATGACACATCCTACTTTCATAAAGCCCCTTTTTCTAACAAGGTCATAGCATAATCATCTATAAAAATTTTATATTCTTGCCACAAAAAGCAGATGCAGCTGGAAAGAGAATTTCAATTTTGAGTAACCATTTGTATGTGTGCTACACAGTTCCACGAACAGCTTCCCTTCTACCATACGTGCTCTGCCTTTAGCTCTGGGTGGGGTTTTACAGGCACCCTAAACTTCATCCTTTAATAGGTAAGAGCCTACTAACGCAGATGGATGATGAGATTGATTATGGTGCTCTCTTACAGCTGCTCTTTCTTCCTTCCTCAGCAAGTACTGGGAGATGACACATGTACCCATGCAAGGCATGTAAGAGTTTTGCTCCTGTTTTAACTCCATCTGCTACACAGGATTGTGTCGGGTATTTATGGGCAGTCCTGGTGCTGCCTCTCTCACCACAGATGACAAGTTGTTCCCTCTGCCTTCCAAGGCAGCAACTTAGCCTTGTGTCCTCTGTACCTCAATCACCATGGGAACATTCTCAGGTCTGCAATGAGACTGGGCAGTAGAGCAACATGCCACAGGCACTCTACTTTGCTCATATCCGCTATTACCCTTGGCATGGCCATAAACTGGTAAACACTGTGTGTACTTACAGTTTAATCTGAGTAGTTCTTGAATCAGGCAGTTTGGGTCAGGAGAAAATAAAGAATCAGGTTCCTTACTTTTGCTCTCTAGCGGCCTCTGCTGTGACAAGAAGACAGGATCTGCCAACCCTTCCATTTACTCCACTGTGTTTAATTCCAGTGATGTCATACCTCAAAAAATATGACCTTGTTACTCTAAACACCTCAGACAGTAATTGCATCTGCCGTTCTACTATTCAGCTTGCAAAAATTGGGCAAACGTTTCTATATGAAAAGTCCTTTTATTCCTTAGTGGTTGCCTGATTGCAAATCCCTTCAATAGCTCAGGTATTATACTTGATTTCTGAAATACTGAGTACTGATTTTTTCTTATTCTTAAAAAAAAGAAAATAAAATTAATAATTTGATTTTCTTGAAATATCGTAAGTCATCCATGATGCAATCCATAACTCACTTTTTATCTGTTCTGTGTTTGTAATGAGCAGTTAAAATTACTTATCAAAAACGTCAAATAAGTGTTAAATTGGGCATAAAAAGAAATCAGGATGCTTTGGATAATAAGGGGTCAGCATAATGGTAGCTGAATGGTGTAATTCTTGTAGTATTAATGACTGGTGAGTACAGAATCACAGAATCACAACCAAAAAAACAACAATGCAAAAACATAAGGCAGGAACTATCAAAATTCATCTCTATCTGAAATCAGAGGTAGAAAGTCTCTGCCTAAATACATAGAAATTTCTTAGATAAATTAGGTCCCTTTACTTCTCCTCTGCCCATATGCTGACATTATCCATGATCTCAAGTCCTTTTCGTATGTGTCATGCTGTTCACAGAAGCACTGCTTCTGTCAAATTATTTCTGGGAATCACATCCTCTTAAGACCTTAGCTGAAATTTTTCACTATCTTTATCTCTTCTTGACTATTATATGTGTTTTTGTCAATTCTTAGATAACCATTTCCTACCTCATGGAGGAAATCTGTACCTCTTTTCAATGCGGGCGGAACCAACACTTTTTTCGTTAGAATGTAAAATCAGCTATGTCAGCAAAACTTGCCAAATAGTTTGGAAAGAAGAATGGAGCAGTGCAATTAGTTAGAAGTTATATACACTGTTTTGATGATGCATCCATAAGTTGACAATGGAAACCATCCAACATTTGCAGGAAACCACTGCACACAGTACCTACAAGCCTGAAGTTGGCACTGCTGTAGCTATCAGTATTACTGTCTTCAGTTCAGACCCCACTCCAAATGTTGGGTCGTGAAGGTCAGTATGTGCTAGAGAAACCAGCTATCCCTTGGTCCAGCAGAATCCCAAAAGGACTTCCTGACAGAGAAGGAATACTCTGAGGCAAATTGGTTTTGTTTTAGTTACATTTCAACTAAATGGAAGAGAAGCTAGACAGGATATAAGCTGGCATGGAAGTACTAGAAAACAGGTAGCCCTAAGCAACACCTGGACAAGTCAGGTTTCCTAATCACAAGAGGAATGTTTGTGCTGTCTGTCTCCAGGATGAAGAGTTTAGATCAGGGAAATGAGCTTAAAAACTGCAGGAAGCCAGGAGTAGAATGAAACATGTTATGAAGTCTCCCTTGCTAGCCCTCTCTCAACAACCCTCCATCTGAGGAATGTGATGAAGCATTTTCACAGCTTTTGAAAGAGAGGCTCCTGTACTTTCAGAAATCAAAGTTAGCAGGAGTTATCTATCTTGTTTATAACATGAAAATTATTTTAATGACAACGCCAACAAACAACTAAACTACCTTCTCCACAATATAATGAAAACCTATAGTTTGCTGAAGATGATCAAAAGTTTAGTAAAATACAGCCCCAATGCATCAATATTCAGTGAATGCTTACTGTTATTTTTCTAGCAATTTCTCTCACTAGGCACTGGCTTGATACTAAGGAATAGAAATATTTCTGCAGTTGTAGGTCACTGTCCCACCTTACCAGAATGTCCTGGGTTCTGGCTGCTTCTTGTACCAAACTGACAGAGGCATTTCCCCTTCCCTCAGCAAGAAAGCCTATTTTTGCATGCCTAAGGACAAGTGTGAATATAAAGCCATGACTCTCAAGCCAGCCTATCTTATAGATATGGCCCCTGTCATATATTGTAACAGAAGCTTTTCTGCAATCATAATGAGAAACTGCATATAATTAGCGTTATATTTTTGTTCTTACATATCAAACTCTGGGTTTTTTTTTACATATTTCTCCCAGCAAGGAAGGTTTTTCAAAATTTTCTTGTTAGCCTTATACAGAATAAAGACCATTTTGGGTCTGTTAAAATCCAGAAGATTATCTTTACCCACAGAAACACCTATGTTTATCTCATAGGCAGTGCTGTCTATATAGTCATACTATTGCTATGCTCTTGAAATATAGAAAACCTCAATAGGGAGAAGAAACAGCTTGAAATGAATAAAACCTGAGAATTCCAAAGTATTAGCAGAGCTCTAGTAATCTGCCCGTTTCCCTCAAAGAATTTAGATAGCTGAAGGCTATGAAATAAACAGTGCAAACAAGTAGCTTTTCGCCGTGGCCTGGCTTCCAATTTACACCTCTGGAAAAGCAATATTCTTTCTTCCTTTTTTTGATGCCTTTTAATCAACATGTCTTATTCCATTCCATGGCTGGCACTTCAGTAGCAAGAATCTAAATTTTCATTCAGATATGCTAAAAGTAACATGACCTCTTAATGAACTTCTTCACACACACAAAATCCCCTAAAGGAAATCAACAATTTTGAATTAATTTGTTCTCTGCTTGGGAATGGACTTGTTTGCTGACCTGAACATGAGGGTACCGATAACTTCTGAATACTGACATAGTTATTTGCTAGTGCATTGGCTAAAGCAGAAAGATTTAAATACCATTATTTTAAATCAGCAAGCTGAAACCCACAGTTTAAATAGCTGATATTTATCATATTTTGCATAAGCTTTTTGACAAAGCAAATGTTGATTCTTTTTGCTATCACACATTGTGATCTACTCACATTTGTTAAAGCAAGTTTTATATAGCGGTTCTCGGACCTTCTTCTATTGTCAGAAGAAGGCTGGCTTATTAATAGCCCACTTTTAGAGTACATAGATAGGAAAGGATCTTTGGGGGTTCCTTTGGTCTCTATCTTGTGATGTACCTGCATGTGCACCCACATGTGGCAGCATCCCTAGGAAGGAGAAGAGCTTGGACAAGGCTTCTAACGACAGAGAGTTTCATCTGCCTTGCAGCTTGCTCCTGAGAATTCACTAGGAAAGATAGCAATGAGGAAAGGGCTAAGAGTCAGAGGAGCTGACTTGGAAGTCTACACAAAATCTGCAGATCGCAAGTTGAACCCTCCTGATTCAAACAATGAAACAATTAATAATATTTAGTCTTATTCTGTGTCTCCAGTATTTCTATCATATTACAAAAATGGGAAACCAAATCACTGCTTATTTACCAAGTGCTAGGTTCTTTCTTATTTATGATTTGAACCAAGCTGCATATGGACAGCAACCGAAGCTCAATTACCATTCGCAGAAAGAAAGAAAAACTACCTGAAATGTACTGAGAACATTTTCAAATGGGGGAAAATAGCCTCAGTAGCTGACTTTTTAAAGAAGGTGAACAATGTCTACTGCTGAATTGAACAGCAGTAGTTCTTTTTGGTCACAATCTCACTAAGCTTTCAGAAGTGGTAGTAGATCTCCTCCTCTTCCCCTCCCATTTTTTTGAAAGGTCTGAGGAGGAATATCAGCCTTTCTGCTTTTTCAGCTCCCAGCTGGTTTCTCAGGTTTGAATTAAATAGTCACTGAATGGAACTAAGGAAATGTGGTGAATTGAAAAAATCATTCTCTCTGTCCTGCAAGAGGCTAGTGCTGTCAAAAGCTAGTTTAGCACTTCAGTACACTCTGGTTCCAGGTACTCAGCTGTACGAGCCATGTGTATAACATTTGGACTGGTTTTGACAGCAAGCTGGGATTTCTGCAGGGTTTTGTTTCCTGTAGATATCACCTGGGACATTGTCATCGCTTTCCATGCTTTTACAATCCATTGTACATAGCCTTGCTTTTAAAACAGGCAAGCTAAACTTTCAAAAATATGTATTTTCTTTCACATTGGTTGCTTTCTTTTCTAAATCTGCCCTTCAAACAGTTGACACTTGCTTAACAAAAAGACCAGCCTCCAAATCAGAACTGCAGGGGACTCTAATGCTGAGGCACACAAACAAGCTGCAGGCGCACAGTTTGCATCTGAAAGCAAAAATGGCTACATCTGTGGGCTACTCTCCCTCAGTTAATTAATGCCTTCACAAGCAGGACTAAGTAACTTGTGTACAACTCCATGACAAAGGATCAATGCAATGCTGGACAGCCACTAGAAAATCTGTATGATCTCTAACCATATTTTGCAGATTTAGTGACTTTGGTCCCAGCTTGCTGCAGAAATGACTTAAATATGCTCTTAGTCTGCTGACAAGCATCTGTATAGACTTAAACATCTGTAAAGCAGGATCTTAAATGGATTGTGTAGCACAATGCACAGCAGACTACATAATTACCTTTTATTTACTTGTAACAAATCAGTTTCTACGAAGAATTGTATTTTCTACACTGAAAAAATGCAGCATCAATTAAATTGGAAGCTGCACTTGTATTAATTCTGTCAATGAGCAGTATAATTTCAAAGTGGACAGGGTGAGTGTAAGGACATAGAAAATAGATTTTTTCTTTTGAAGAGCTGGCAGTAGTATACCAAGTCTTTGCAGTAATTCCACAGAGTTATTGATTTTGGAGCCAAAAAGAGCCATTGCATTCATCTGGCTTGACCTCTTGCAGAACAAAGAGCTTTGCACAACAAATCCTCCAATAAACCTAGTAGCTTTTTTACTTTGTTTTTAAAAAAACTTAAAAATAATTCCATGAGGTAATGAGGGAACTGCAAACTGTGAATTCAACTCATGATGTAACATAGAAGTGAATAGAATGAACTAAGTACTTCAGGCCCAGATTTAGCTGAGACATTTAGAGTCTGCTGTATTTTCACACAATTTCTGACCTATATTCTGTCAGTCAGAAAAAACCTTTTCCTTGCCAATAGTACGGGAGTGAAAAGAAAACACCACATTTGAGACTTGTTTATTCTTGAGACACTCTAGCGTGTGTGAATAGTACTAGATGGAGTATGCAGAATCTAATGTCCAGACTGAGGTCTTGGAGTGATAAAACTATGATCTAGATTGATCCAGCCATCCTTGTTTCAGTTTGAAAAAGAGAACAAAGGAGAGCTAGAAAATGCGACTAATGTACTGTAATGGTGCCACTTACCTGAGTGCACAAAGAATGTGAAGTGATAGGTCTAAGGAATAAATGGCTTACATGCAACTCTGCTCAGCACAGTCACGCAGAGGACCGTGGGATTCAGTACGCGAATATTGAGGCTTTCTTGGCTCATCTACCTAGGGAGAATTCATCAAAATAAGTCACCTGATTAGGAGAGTACAAATATTACTACGACGTTGTCTGGTGGGGAATACAAAACACAGAACCTCTTAACACTTTTCCACCTCTCTTCAAACTGGGCATTCCTCCTCCATCCCTACCCTTGCCATTCAACATAAGAAGAGGAGCCAGAGATATTATGTGTTAAGTCGTGTTTGCCTTGCTTTCGTTCAGCTCTGTTTATTTTTTTGAAAATTGAGGAACTGTAAAGCTTTATGAAGCAAAATAAACCAATGAAGCATTATTCACAGTCTCTCAGCCATCTGCTCAGCTCAGAAATGATCTTGTTTCTCCATGAAATCTTAAAGTTTGGAGTGACTGAACTTGGTGTGAGGAGACTATCTAAACAGGGTGGAATCCTCCTGCAATCTGTCCTACCCTGTGGACTCCAGCATGGTTCTGGCAGTACTGCACTGCCTGGGATTTACCTGAGCTTTCCTAATGCTGAGTAACACAAAAAAAGCCACCTGTACCCAGACGTGGTATTCCTTTATTCCTTTGACATGAATCCCCAATGACATAAAAACAAACAGCTAGAAACACTAACAATAGAATAAATAATCTTACTGTGAAGCTCTGAAGAAACTTTTAGGTCTAATATTAAAAAATGCACGGTCTCACTCATTACAGAAGATTGTGTTACAAATGCTGTAGCTCTGTAAAATACCTAACAGTCCAAGGACATTTAAAAATCATTAAAAGAATTATCAGAAGAAATAGCTCTGCATTTAACTCCTACCTTTCAAGTAAAATGTCTGTGTCAACTGAACTCATGTTGAGGCAAACAGCTTCTTTTACAAGATGTACATGTATCTCAAGAGAGTATTTACAGCACTGGAAATTACTTGATGGCATTTCAGTGCCCTGCGATATTTGATACCTTTAATATTTTGGTATGTCTCGTATCTACTGCAGAAGGGATGCCAGATTATTGAAACCATGAGACCTTAGGTGAATCAGTAAAATCTTAGTGAATGTCATACATAAAATGCATCTTTTTGGGATCCAGATGGCATTTGAATGTGAAAAATGAGTATCTTTGCATTCTGAACAGCTTATGAAGCTGGTTGTACTTATCAATTTTGCATGCATGTAGACTCTTTAAGTACTAAATGAGACATCCTATTCAATAGAGATGAGCAGTAAAATATCTATACTTCTGAGCAAACCCAATAAATAATGCCTTGTGTTCAAAATAAGTCACGGAAATGTTTAATTCCTGAAATATAATTTAGTATTCAGCTACAATTTTTTTATATTAAATAGTATGTGTCTTAAAAATAATATTATTAAATCATAATTTAATTCCTGTAGTCTAACCAGAATTACTAAAGTGTCCATATGTTACCTGTCATATACTGGATTCTGTTCTTTTCTTGATCTTTATATTTTATGGCTGTTACATTCTCCAGCTCCCAAATGCAGTCCTTCTGTTCAAGCTACAAAGACTCATATTTTTAGGGCTCGAAATGGCTGGTTCACTTCCTCCTAGCAGTTAAGATGGCAGTTGCTACACATACATATGCCTTAAACCATGAAGTGTAAACTTAAACCGTGAAGTCATATGGTCATATCACTGCAACACTTACACCTGCTCAACCACTGGTCCCAGCTGTCACAATTACATGTCATATTTTAAAATGTAGTCTAAAATGAGGGGGGAAGGTTGTTAACGCTATTGAACAGCTAGTGCATCATCCTTCTTTACAGAAAATGGTTATCTTCTGCCATTAGCAATTTAGAAAAATGCAACTCAGTTCTTAAATTCTGACTTACTTTCTACTGGTTTGGTCAGAAAACAGGTACTGGATAAGAAGAACTTACTGCAATTCTTGTGATACTGTGATCCTGAAAATCTTAGCAATTAAAACCAAACAAACAGATACTAAAAGCCTTCTTTTTATTATATTTAGGTGCTATTTTGATCAGAATATCTGCAATTTTAGTGGCAACGTTTCTGTGACATCTGACACAAATTGTGTGAGACCTATTCTGCTGCCAAGTACAGGTTAGTTCCCTGTCAACTTTTCAGTCCAATGCCAGTGGCAGCAGACTGTGGCAAAAGTCTAACGCTTTCATTATTAAAAATCTTTTAAAAAACAAACAAATTTTATTGTAATAAGTGGATCTTTCTGGTATGGTGAAGTAAGAGGACAGATGAATGGACATGATGCAAATAATATTTTCTGGTATGTTTACTTTTTATCTTCCAGTTAAGAAGTAAGTAATTTATAGTAATTAACTGTGTAAACCTTGCTCCTGTCATTGCTGTTGCTTTGTGGTAGCAGATGAAGAAACAGCAATGGCAGTGAAGATTCAGTAGTTTCAGTTTAGCAGATGTATACCTGTCATGCAGGATGGGAGTGTATTGCAAGTTATAAAATAGGTTGCATTTTCGCCTTCACCGTTTTACTTCTCCTTTAATAAGTAAACATTCTTTTCCTCCTCAATTACAGATGTATACACACACACAAATAACCCCTATTTACTGTATGAAGAAGTAGTTATATGAAATGTAATACTGACAACCATGCTGTATATCTACCTTGTTAGCCAGAGGAATATGTTACACCAGTTCCATGTACGCATAGGGCCAAGGTGATCAGAGATTACCAGCAGCAGAGACTTTGCAGATGTATCTCTTTGAAGAAGAGATATAGGCTAGGTAAATTTCTTACTAGTGTATTGGGACACCTTCTATGTTTAAATATAGAGCTGTATTTTTTGTTTTATTGAAATGTTCCCTGTTTTTAACAGTTCATGTTTTATCAAATCCTGCAGTCCCGAGAGCTCCTGATGATTTCAATGAGAGTTCTGTGTAGGCAGGGATTTTGGGACTTAGTTGACAATAGTGTCCTGGTTTCGGCTGGGATAGAGTTAATTTTTTTCTTAGAAAAGATGATTGATGTCAGTTTGATTACAGAGGAATTGATCTGTTAACCTGTCCAAAACCAGTCTGACACAGGTCCAGTTGCCAGAGACAAACATGAAGATACAAAAATATGAGCATTTAGCTCCTGGGACTTACAAGCCTGCCTCTTGAACCAACAGACTGCATAACACCCTAATGTACTTGGCCAGTGCAGCAGCCAACAATATTGCCATTCATAGACTTTGAAATGAAACACCCTTCACCCTGTTTATGCTTCATGAATGATTAAGTGCAAAGCAAGCAAGCCATATCGGTACGACAATCTGTCAATGAGAGGAACCTTTTGCACAGTGATAAAACAAATATCTAAGCACATTTTCAGTGTAAAACCTCTTGTGTTGTTTATAGAATATTACATGAAAACTGTGTTAAAACGACATTAAGGCTGAAAAGTCAAGCTTCTCAAAGTCAGGAAATAATGGAATTCAGACTGCCTGTGAAACCATAACTTTGTTCTTTTAGTAATATTCATTATTACTCAGTAATTAGGTAGCTGCATGCTGTATCTTTACGTAAGACCCAGGCCTTCCTCAGAGCAGAGCATTAATGGTGCTCAGTCAATGAGAAGTTATTCAGTATTTTGATTTGCCCTCATTATTCAGCAAATATTGATTTATTTCCTCACATATGTACATGCCACTTCATATTCCAATATTGATGTAATAAGTTGATCGGGTTAAGTCAGGTTGGAGGGGACCTCTGGAGGTCTCCCATCCAACTGAAAGCAGGGTCAGCTGTAAGACAAGATGTGGTTGCTCACAACCTCTCTGGGCAACCAGTTCCACTGCCAGGTTATCCTCTGTGTAAAAAAGATTTTCCTTAAATCCAGTCTCAGCCTCCCCTGATTCCACTTATCCCCTTTGGCTCTTGTCTTGTCATCATGCCATGAAGAGCCTGGCACAGTCTCTGTCATTACCTTCCAAAAGGTGCTGGGGGGCTGCTGTTAGGTGCTCTCAAAGCTGCCTCTTCTGCAGCCTGAGCCAGTCCTCATCCCTCCTCAGTTTCTCCTCACAGGGTAAGTACTCAAGACCCAAGCGTTCTGGTCACTCTTTGCTGAACTCCTTCTATTTTATCAATGTTTTTCTTGTACTGTGGAGTAAGGAGAAAGACAGGGGAAACAGAAAAGAACACAGTACTCTAAATGTAGTCTAAGTGTTGGGAGTGAGATGGAAAATCTCTTGCCTGGATCTACTTCCTATGCTGTGATTAAAATAACCCACATATATATACTTTTGTCCTTCTTTGCTGCCAGTGCACGCTGCTAGCTCATGCTCAGCTTGCTGTCCCCCAGGATCCCCAGGTCCTTTCCTGCAGGGGTGTTCCCAAGGCAGCTGGTCCCCAGGCCATGCGGTTGCACAGGGTCCTTCCTTCACAGGTGCACAGCTTTGCATTTGTCTTTGCTGAATCTCTGCGATTCAGATTCCTGTCAGCCTATTTAGGTACCTGTGGATGGCAGCTCTGCCCTCAAATATATCAACCAGTCTCTTCCAATCTGGTGTGATCTGCAAACTTGATGAGAGAGCACTCCATCATCTCCTCTAGAACAATGATAAAGATAACTGGATGGCCCCCCAGGATAGATTCCTGTAGTAATCTAATAATTACAGGTACACTAGTAGGGAAAATCTGTTAGTCTACGCTGTGTGACTCATCGTCCGACTAGTTTTTTCCCCATCTATTTGTGAACATACCAAACTACAGTGTTCTGTGAATGCTGCCATCACCATCTTCACAGCAAATGGATACTGGACAAAAGCATTTGCTGCTGCAGGAAGAGTCTCCTCCTCTGCATCCTTTCTTGCAAGACTACAAGCCTACCAGAATGCTTCCTGCCCATAATTCACTTAGTTCGTGAACGCTGGTGCTGCTGTACCCTCCAGTCACATGGCTTCTCTCATAACAAATGAACAATATTTCTTTTACTGTATTGTGCAGTATATGGTCCTATGACTCATTTACTGTATGCTATTCAGTTCTTCTGATTAGAGGTGTGGGCATTTCAGCATAGACTTTTTTGTGATGCTCTCTTCTGTACTTTAATCTCTGTAGCCTCCATGAGCAGTAAGGCAGTGTATGTGGAACTGCTCTCAGAACGGAATTGTCTCTGCTGATTTCCAGTTACATTTAAAATGTTTAAGTCTGATTATTCACCGGATTTAGCTTTATGTAGCACATTATGCATTCAGATAACAATTCTCAAATGTTTTTAGTTGGGACCAGGAATAGTCTCAGAGGCTAAATTTGTGCACCCAGGAAGTGAGAAGCACATACTGAGAATTATTCATACATTCAGACATCTGGCTTCTCAATTGTCAATCACCACTCCTCTCCATTGACTGCACTGAGAATTTGGGCTCTTGTTTTCGGACAGTTGTGGGAAGTTTGGTGTCATTTGCTCTTCATGACTCTGGAACCTCTGGAAGACACTAGCTCTCCAAGGGAGCACTGAAAGCTACACAAGCATGTTGTTGCACTTCCATTTTCCCTCAAAAGATGCCAAGTTCTGCCATATGTTACCAGCCATCTTACAGATAGGAGCTGTTTTCAGTAGATGTTCCTACATGATTCCCTGAACACAGTCCACCCATTCACTGAGCAGAGCAGAGGCCTTGGATTATACAGTTCTTATATTGCATGTATCAACATTCAATTGAGGACTGTGACATAGCTTGTATACAAAGGTTTGCTGGATTGTCATCAGGTCTGATGTTTCTTTAAAGTATTTGATTTTGGAAACCTCAGTAGAAATCCTTTCAATAGGCTCAAGCATTTATTTGTTTGCTTAGGTAACTATTTATGAAACACCAGTTAAACTGCTCTACACTTCTTTTTCTCTTATTCTGAAGAGGATATATGTGTGTGTAGATGTAAAGTCTTCCAAGTTCTTTACTTGCTGATGTTAAGGTCAGTTAAACACTTCTTCAGTGTTTAAGCTCGTCAGTAAGTAGCTCATCTGAGGTAAGTCAACTAGATGTCAGCAGACTCAAATCTTTCTCAAAGCCTAAATTACCCAACAAAAACAACAACAACAAAAAAACAGGTACACATCTGAGGTCAACAGGAAGGCTGTCAGTCATATGGAAAGCTTTTAAAGGAGGAACTTATAGGTGGAATGATGAAACATAAGGAAACATAAATTGATTCAGAGTTTTCAGATAAAGGGGAAATGAAAAAGCAGCATCAAAGAAATTAATGAGATTCTGCAAGATTAAATGGGAAACACAGGTCTCAAATGAGCCAGACTCCAACAGGTCTTCCTGTATGCCTGAAGGCAGATTCAGGATTAAGTACTTGCAATGAAGGCACCTGGGTGAAAATTCAGGCACATTCTTATTTTAGCCAAGCCACTTCCACCAGTAATAAATATTCATCTCAATAGCAGTCCCCTTCTGTACTCTTTTTAGAAACATCTTCATTGGCCAGGATAACCTATGTCCATTGCTGAAGAAAAATTTGCATACTTGAAGCAGCTAAGAATTTATTGAGGAAGCCAGACAAGGATAAGCATGTTAGAGCAAAATTAAATTAGGACTGTGAAAGTGTAAGCTTCTCCTGGCTACAGGCTAAACAGCGTTGCAGCAAATTTTCGTGCCTGAAGATTTCGTTTAAGAGAGGCTTGTGATGGATCTTGTCTTGCAAAAAAGTAATCTGAGCCAACATACAGCTCTCTAAAAGCTGGCACCATGGTTAACTTAACATATCCCCACTCTTTTCTAAAATGAGCAGCTACAGAGTTGTAGGACAGAGATGAAAGCAGCCCTTCTGTGCTAGGCACTCCAGCTACCAGTGAAACAGGAGGGAAAACAAATCACATATTAACAGCAGACTGAAATAATTGAACTCTAGTGACAAGTGGTGTATAACAAAAGGTTTATGAATTGAAGACAGGCCAGAAATCCTCTGATGTTGTACATTGCTGCAGACAGGCCATGTCAGCAATGCTTATGGACAGAAATGTCACGGACATACACCAGTGGGCAATAAAACTGTCTGGGAGAACTGTGATGGCACATTTCTGTCCCTGAATTTGGCAAAACAAAAATGCTTTATGGAAATGTTTCAATTCTGACTATGATTGCACAGCTAAGTTTTTGTGAAAGTTTGGAATAAACTGCAGGAGTGGAAATGAAGAAGTTTCTTAAAATCTTGATTATTACATAAAATTCCAAATAAGAAAGGGCATGTTTGTTTCCACTGCTACCAGCAACAGCCTCCTTAAGGCAAGAGCCCTTCCTCACCCTTTCAAAATATGCAGGAGGTGTCAGCTAAGCAGAGTCACTACCACGTTTTGTAGGTATTACCAGAAAGTTAGTTTTCCACATTTAATTTCTCTTATTGGTCTGAATCATTCACAGAGATATATGTGACAGCACCCTGGAGTCTTGTGAATAAGAAGAGAAAGAAAATTCTCCTGGAACACCTGAAAAATAGGGAAATTAAACTAAGGTGATTGAGCGAAATTGTCAAATTGCTCTGTATTTCTTTCTCTCGTACTGTGGATACGGTGGCTGTGTGTTTGTGTAGATGGAAAAACTTCTAGGCTCCTTTACTTGCTGAAGGTAAAGAAAAGCTGACTTTCCTCTCTGGCAGACATACCAAAAGGCTGACAGCACAGTGTATTATTCCTTTGCACTTCATAAGTTATCTCCTGCTCTTCTAGTCAAGGAAAATTATTGTGACCAAGGGGAAAGGTGAAAAATAGTCCAAACCATAACTATAGGCCTCTCTGTACCACTTTTTGTTACCAAATTTACAAGCAGCCACATGCCAGGACAAACAAGGAGCTAACCCTTAGGACAGCAAAAAATGAGCAATGGTGGTTTTGGCCCTCACTTGCATACATACTTGCGGTCTTAAATTCTTCTCTCCAGAGTCCCAAGCCTTGTACATCAAAAGTTTCTAAGTATTATGTAAAAAAGTGCCTTTCTGAATATCTTGTATGCTAAAACCACAAAATTAAAAATAGTTTTGGACAAATGTATCATCCTTTATAATATTTCATCAGTAAGACTCAAAGCATTATTAAACATCAAAATGCCACTGAAATCACGTTTATTCATAAAGGGGGAAAACAGTTTCCCAGCCCTCTTCAAAGCCAGTCCATGGCTAAGTTGGGAGCAGAACCTTGGTGTACCAATAACAAAAAAACCTTCTAGAGCTTGTGGTATCTCCATTTTATGCTAGTTGCTTTAGGTCTTACTGCATCAAAATGTGGATTGTAAATATATACAGCCAGATATAACTTTTAAGGAAATGAAAGGGCTCTGTGCTAAGGCAGCTGTGTTGCAATACTGAAAATTTGGATTTCTCCCCTAAATTTCCTGTGTGGTTCTCAAACAAACCTCTGTTTTTTCACTTTATGTTATGTATAATTGTGCTAAAAATAGATTTTTATCTCTCAGACCTTCACAGTCTGTGAGGGACTGAGATGCTTTGCGGACGAAAGTGTTGCTTAGAAACCAGAATAAAAACCAAAGGTCCTTAATTTTGCATCCTTAGGGGACTTGGAAATCAAACTAGTGTCACAAGACTGTGTTTTTCTTGAAGTGCACCATTAAAGTTAACTCACAGGCAGAAAACAGAGCTAGGCTGGGATGCACTGTGTTTTGGAAGCCAGGTGGCCTAGCAGCAAGCATCATGTCCCAAGCTCTGCAGCTGTCACACAACCCACTGCTTCCAGCCTTGCCATTGCTTTCCCTCAGGTGCTCAA